>CM065802.1:190077238-190190095 GCA_033398695.1 Orobanche coerulescens | reverse complement strand
TCCGTTCCGATGTATTTATATTAATTAATTAATATAATTAATTAATCATATCAAATACAAAATAATATAATTAATTTCTCCGAGAAATAATTATATTTATGAATTAAATTAATCACCGAGTAATTTATTTAATTCATTAGCCCGAAAATTAATTTATCCAATAAATCAATTTAGACATTCGATGTCCCAATTAGATATCCAATATCTATTATTTATAATGAGAGAATAAGTTCGATTCATTCCGTCGCCAATCCTATTGCACGACTCGGTAGGTCCGTCTCAGTCAGCAATGGGAGGAACCAAAGAGTAGTAGCACCACCTAGCCAGCCTGGCGGCCTACACTGTACCCCAACTGAGAACGAATGATTGGGATCATTCAAAAACCATTCTGTTGTGAATACCAGTATACGTATAAACCCTTCTTTCAAATGTCTCGATCAAGTTATAAGGTCACGGTCAATCAAACCTTATCTGTACTTGACACTATGCATGCGTTAATGTAAAATCGAGATCATCGAGCTCTCGTGTATCCAATACAACTAGCTCCAATTCTTTGGCCAAAGACTTATGATCTCATCTGCCAATAACCGCATAGGATATATAACCCATTCACTATCAGGAGAAGGAATTCTATCTTGGTATTCAGTAGGACCTGCTACTTGCCCGTCAAGACGCACGTCGAGGTTGACCCCCACCTCCGGTTTACAAGGTCGAACTACTCTAATGAAAATCTTGATGTCACAAGTACATCCCTACTAAATCCTCAAGTCGAAGGTTCACGAATACCTATCACAACCTTTCGATTCAGTCATTGACTATACCGGAGTGAAATTCGTGTGACGAATCGATGGTGAATCGGTTCGAGTATACTAATCCAATTAGCATACCTATAACGTGTGCTCCCACTAACCATTAGTGTTCGACAGGCACTCTCCATGTCAAAGAACACGTCATCCAAGTCATCACATAAATTTAATGCCCAGTCAAGTTTCATCGACTTGCGAAGGATTAAGTATTTGATAAACCTTTCCAGTGCCGATCCCCTTATCCAATAACGAGTGGAATGTTTTGCTCTCAAATATACGGACTAGTTTCTATATATATATTTATGCCAGTAACTACCAGTAAATAAAGAAATATCCATTGCCTTATATTAATGATTTACATAATAACAAGTACAATACCCTCACTCAACATCCTCTGAGTGGCATTCGAGGGCATACTCCTAACATAATTCATAGTCATGAAGGAACATGTTGATTTTGATCTCTTTGACCCGAGTTGTTCCTTCGTGAGTAACTTCAAGAATTTCCCATATTTCTTTAGTACATTCATATGCAGATAGGGATGGCAGCGGGGCGGGGCGGGGCCGGATTCATAGGTATCTGGACCCGGACCCGAAATTTAAAACTGGACCCAGACCCGGACCGAGACCCGAATATTTACAGATCAGGTAGATCCAGGCCCGCCCAGGGCCGGGTCTGGGTACCCACCGGGTACCCGAAAATTAACATTAAAACTAAAAATAATTATATATATTTGTAATTATATATTAAAATATTATATAATATTATATAGTATATGATTATATATTATATAATATTATGTAATGTAATGAAATATATAATTATATAATATATAAATATATTATATTTAATTATATAATATATAATATTATATAATATATAATTATATAATATAATTATATAATATTATATATTATGTTACGTAATGAAATAATATTTCAATATATATATATATATAATTATTTATATTAATATTGCGGGTCCGGGTCCTACGGGCCTGGATATTATACTACCCAGACCCGACCTGTGAAAACCAATTTTTTTGCCTACCCGGTCCGGACCCGAACCCGGACCCGAAATTCAAGACCCGAATTGGACCCGAACGGGTAAAATCCGCCGGGTACCCGGATCCACGGGTTTTTTTGCCATCCCTATATGCAGAAATGCGATTAAGTTCTTCGGGATTTAGACCACAGTATAATAGTTGAGTTGACAAGAGTTAATGTGCATGTTTCTCCAGTCATCGTCATTATATTCATCGAATTTTTTTAATGACCCGTCTTCTTTCTTGGCATGTTTAGGACCAAGAGCAATGACCTTCCCTATCTCGATGTCATAAACTTGGACGAAGATAGCCATCCTTTTTCCATGTCATAAAGTTAGAGCCATCGCAGAAAGGTGGACGATTGAGAGCATTACCTTCGGTTTGAGCTTGGAGAGCCATTTGCGTATATTTTTCTCTTAGGTGGTTAAACCAATAAAAAGAGACTCGCTCTGATACCAACTGAAGAGTGAATAATTCTATAGAAGGCGGTCGAGTAGTGGAGTTAATAAAAACTGTATTTTCTTTGGTAATGATAAACAAAAATACTGAAAGTAAGAGACACAAAGATTTATAGAGGTTCAGCAAATCGCTTACGTCATCTCTGTGTTTCTTTTTCTATTGTCCTAAGAAAAACCACACTCAACTTTGCCTCATCTTCTATGGGCCCGGGCACAACCGTTAGACAACTTGACTTAGATTGGTCTAAGCACAACCAAACATTCAGTAATAATTTTCTCTCTAGTATTCTATTGGAACTAGATAATCCTCACTTATGATCGTCAGAATTTAATCTTAACAATGCCGGACCGGATTATAACTTTTGGTCCGTTTCTCTCAAACTCGTGAAGGAGTGATGCAAGACTTAAACACACCAATCAAAGAAGATACGAAGTATAAGTAATAATACAATATTTGAACACCACTCGTATCTTTCTTCTCACAACTAGATAGCAAATAGATAGAAAAATAATCAAAGCTTGGATGTATATGTTTGCCTGAAGTTGTGTGTCTCATCCATACCAAATGGTTTGGTTTTTATAGGCCTTGAAACCTTATTAGCCGTTACTGCATGGTGATGTTAGCATGCGCTAAGAGTTCCTTTAGCATACACTATCTTCATTCAAATATGGAAGTTGTGTTGACAAATTCTTCCAATGGTAACAATTTGAACTTTAGCGTGCGTTAGGGTACTCTTTAGCATGCGCTAACGAGTCCACATTTATATTTCCAGATCTTTGACAATACGCATGTTTTATGCGTTCCAAAAGTAGTGCAACGGTCATCTGAACAATGGTAGGAATTTGACTTTTGCATACGCTATGAATATTAGTTAGCATGCGCTTTGTTAGTAAATCATCTTGACAATTCTTCATTTACCGTGCGCTATCTTCGTGCCATAACGTGCGTTACTTAAATCCATGAAGTAGTTTGCCGTGTAGATTAGCGTGTGCTAATGGATAGAGTAGCTTGCGTTACTTGCTCTTTGTTTGTCTTCTAGAGCTCACTGTCTTGAACGAAGTAATATGTAGCGTGCGCTAGCTAAGCCGTAGCGTGTGTTATTCTGATTTCCTTGAAATATTCAGTCTACTATCTTGGTTCATTTAGCGTACGTTGTATATCCTGGTAGCGTGCACTAACTAAGCTTGATTAATCTTTCTGTCCTTACTGAGTAACGGGTAGCGTGCGCTACACACACACACACACACATACATATATATATATAGTGTAACACCCCTGATATATTCAGGAATATTACAGCGCCGTAAATCCTTTACATCAGGATTTACAAGGCTAAAGAGTTGAAAAGGCATTAACAGGTACCAACGAATGAAAATAACGAAATTAAGATACAACAGTTCTGACCAAATACTGAAAATACAAATGTTCAACAGAAATTATTAATACATCATCAAATTCAAATTCATCAAAAGCGACTACGTACTCGAGTACTTATTGAAATAACTAACAAAAATGCATAAGTAAACCCGGCCAGAACATCACTCTGCACCCCCGTCGTCATGCAGCTCCAGTGGTTGTTTCCCCACTCTCCTGGATCCTGAACATAAACAAAATGTTCACCCCCGAAGGGGTTAGCACAATGATGCTAGTACAAGTACCACAACGTATTATTCAACATCTCACGCAGAATAATAATACGTAATTGACAAAAATACCAACGAGTCTTCTCCTACGAGAAACTCAATAAATAACATACACAACTGATAATCGCAACATGATATCATAACATACACATGGTAATTCCGACGATCCAGCGTTCACTGCCTAGAACCCACGATGATCCCGTCAGACCAACCCGTGGTGGAAAAACCCGTCCGATGATCCAGCGCACGCTAGCATAGATCCCCCGATGATCCCGTCGGACCAACACGAGGTGGACATATAATAACGACATACATGCACGACAATATGTATAACAACAATACATAAAACAAATAAGGTACTTGCCTCGATTCGAAGACAAGAACGAAACTTCCACGAAAACGAATCACTCGAAGGTCGCCCCTTCAATCAATCACGTTGCTAAGCTCGGAGCTTAACAAAATAAGTAATGTAGATTTCATTTACAGTCGTACGAACATCTAACAATCCAAATCACGGTCGGAAGTTCATAAAATGTAACCTAATCAGTCGAGTTAAAAGTCACCTCGCTGATCAGTCGAGTCAAAAGTCAACATCGCTGATCAGCCGAGTCAGAAGTCAACGTCACTGATCATCCGAGTCAGAAGTCAACCTCGCTGATCAGCCGAGTCTATTTTATCCGTCCCGTCGAGACGATCGTTTTTAAAAAAAATTCATCTAAATCCGAGTTCGTATGAAGAAGTTATGACCGTTCGAAGGACAATTAAATAGACGGATCATATTGTTCCACGTGTCAACACCCGATTGGACCGGAAATTCAACCTCGCTGATGAGTCAGAAGTCAACCTCGATGATCAGCCGAGTCAGAAGTCAACCTCGCTGATCAGCCGAGTCAGAAGTCAACGTCGCCGATCAACCTACTTGACTCGCCTAGTTGATGACAGTAGGGTACTGGGTAGAAAACTGAACATACGAAATTCTCAGGTGAAGTTGGGTGATCCAAGATTGATGTGTTAGATTCCAATATCATCATTATATCCAGAAAACATCTAACAAATCCAACTTATATGGAAGGATATAACCTCTGATGATTTATTCATAAGTATAAACATCCCAATTTCTAAAACATGATGATGCTTGGATGATTTTATCAGTGGAACTCAATATCTTGACAGCATACTTCTATCATATCCTTGATAACACGAATCCAAGTAGGAATTAGTATTAACATACCTTAAGATGAATAAAACACCGAGACAATAAGTAGAATCCAACTCCGGTTGCTTGCTTGCCAGATCAAGATGTTTCTCCACTTTTAATGATCAATCACCAGTGACACCCAATCTTCAAAGATCACAAAAGGGGTGGTCTAAATGTGTTTAAGAGGTAGGAAAAACCCTCTGGACTTTCAGGGAACTAAGAACAGGTGAAGGAAGATGAAAACCAAATGAAATGAGGTGATGTCCTTTATAAAATGTTTATGGTGTAACACCCCGAGATATTCGGAATATGTTACAGCGCCGTAGACCCCTACATGGGACCCACCAGGCTACAATAGGAAAACTCCACTCGACTAACCATCTTGGTTAGCGAGGATACACAATTAAATAATATGACATATAAAGATACGCCCGGAGCAACCGGCAAAATAAGCATCAACCAACAACGTGACAATTTAAAGCAATACAATACGGAGTTTGAAACGAAAAGCCTAAGTACTCGCGAGTACAATCTATAAGTTTAAAACTGTGGGAACAACCATATCGAAATGGACAAAGGAAATAAGTAGACCCAAATGCACATGTCAACGACCCTGGCCAACATCCTCGTACTGTCCTGGTGCTCACTCGTCCGGATAATCATAACCTGAAATCCATAACAAGAATTTCCCCAAAACGGGTCCCCAAAGGGGTTAGCAATTACGCTAGTACAAGTAATCAAGGCAAACCAATCGCTTACACATTTCATAGTACATGTAACAATATCAATTTCAAAGGTCAAAACCAGACATGTCTTTTCCGGAAACAAACAGTCAAACAATTTGCCTTGGGAACAGAGTAATATCATAGATTCCCGCACGAAGCCTCTAAGGACCCTCCCGCGCTGGCTATATTACAAAACGAAACACGCACATGCATCGCCTTGGGAACAGAGTAATATCATAGATTCCCGCACGAGGCCTCGAAGGACCCTCCCGCGCTGGCTAGCTATACAAACTCATGAATCGAGGACTCAACCCTTTCGATTCCCTCCTTGATCCCGTCGGACCAACACGAGGTGAGCAAATCACACACAAAATACATTACCATTCCACGTTAAGCATAAAGGTTTCCAAAAATACTTGCCTTGAATTATTGACGACGCGAAGAACGGAAAGGAAAGTCACCGACGAACGCTAGGAACCAATGAAACCGAACCTAACGATTCGAAGAATACAATCACAACCATTTCTAAATGAATACGGAATTGGAAAACACCCGAAAACCCGCCTACGATTCATGTATATTCGTATATAAACAACAACGAGGGCGGACTGTTGCGATATTTCCTACACGCAAGTGCACGTCATCGTTTACAAGTAATAAAGTGATAAGTAGAGTATCGTTCCCACGAGGATTGAATCTCTAACTACCGACGTTTTCGTATTCCAATTTTATTTGAACAATCGAAGTTGGGTTTTTGGATTAATAACTAAAAGAATTTCTAAAATACTAAGCAGTAGAAAACAATATCTTGGATTAAGGAAATCAAATGATGAATACGTCTAGGGTTCTGAATCCACCTTAGTTTATCCGAATTTACTCTCGATTATCCGTAATAAATAATTTTCCCAATTTACTGAAGGCGGAGATTGCTAATATATTCTACCGCCTCTCCCGAGGTCAATAGATTTATCTAACGACGACTAACGCACTCTATCCCTAGGTGAATTATCTCGTCGATAGGCAAAAAGCATGAAATCTCCTAAAGGCCACGTAGTTTCTATGAGTATATTCCTATCTCACAGAATAAAACGGTCCTCACCAATAGTTCCTCACCAAATCTCCTCTCCCGATTCGAAGTGAATGATTAAATCAATACAACTATTGGCCAGATAATTGCAAGCATTAAACATAATTGGGAAAACTCAATAAAAAGGTAATAAATTGGATAATCTTAATCAATTCGTCAAAACAAAGGTTTCATCAAAACCCTAGATTAGGGCTTTAGCCTGACATACTAAAAACTGAAAATACAGAATAAATAAATGAAAGCATAAAATTCAAACGCAGATGAAGCTCGGATTCCTCCGTTCTTCAGCTCCCGCCTTCTGCCCTTGAATTCTTCTGCTTTCCTCCTTTTCTCTGTCTCCAAGCTTAAACTCTCCTAGGTTTAGATTCAATGATTCCAAGATTCCAAGATAATTAAATTAGGGTCTTAAGCCCTATTTATAGCTCAGCACCTCCACAAATCGCGTCCGTATTAATCGGTTGAAAATCGCTTCAAACGGCCTTAATCCGCGCAGACGTACCAAACCCGCTAAGTGTGCCGCGGCTCATCGGACTGTGCCGCAGACATCGCCAAAAGTCAATACAGGCGTAAATAAATTCTTCGTGCCGCGGCTCACTGGCCGTGCTGCGCACGAGTACATGACATTACTCGCCCTTCGGTGGTGTCTTCGTGCCGCGGCTCGATTCCTTGCGCCGCGGCTCATCGTCGATTTTGCCGTGCTACCGCTTTGCCTCGTTTTAACTCCCGGACTTCAATTTCCTGTCAATCATACAAAATCAAGGCATTAAAAGCTCATTTAGATGATTTCACTCACCAAAACACTACAAAATAATGATAAATAAGCGTATAAAAATACACCTAACAAATACCCCCAAACTTAAGCCTTTGCTTGTCCTCAAGCAAAAAGAATTAAAGTCAATAAAAGAATGTCGTGAATAATTGTGCAACTCATAGTGTTCAACCTAATCAATACTATCCTGTAATTCTCTCTAAATAACACGAGTGTCATAAAAGCGAGCTGCACTCAGAATAATGATTCCACAAAGTAATCAAGTTCAGTCCTCATCGCTCGTTCATGAAGAAAATCCAGCTCAAAGATCAACAAAACGTGAGTCAAATCGACCGTCAATATGAAAGGCTAACATAAACAAGCTAGTTCGTCGCGTTCCACAGTCTAAAGGCACAATTTTCACGAGTCTCATAATAAATAAACCTCGGACAGTATCCCCTTATATGTATGCTCAAAAATTTGATTCGAGTCGACCACTAGGTTAGGACCTCGGGATGTTTCATCGGGATAATCCTAGGGTGGAACTTCCATTCTCATGTATTCGGAAACCGTTTGACGTAAAAGACACTCATGGGGCACATGGATGCTTCTAGTTACTAAGTTCCCGTTTACAGCGGAGAAACAACTCGAATACATAATTTCCGCATGTCCGAATCAAGGTTGCCGTTTTACGCGAGAGTAAACAGCGGGTCACGCGAATGCCCCCGGTTACTAGGCTTCCTATCATTGGCACATGTGAAATCACTAAATCACTAGTCTAATCGGGGTCGTCGTTTTACGCGAGAGTAAACAACGGGTCACGCGAATGCCCCCGGTTACTAGACTTCCCTTTATAGAACACTTTATCTCGACTTTTAGGGAAAAACTGACCGACTCAAAACTCAAACTAAGTGCTAACACGATCAAGAAACAAGATTGACTCACTATCCAGGAAAATGTAGCCAAACGTATTGATGGGGATTTTAAACAAGTATGTATCGTCTCTTATCCGCCAATACCTCTACAATCACGAAAAATTTGACCTAATTGAATACTAAGGTAATGAAATAATCGACTACAACTCGACTAAAACTCGCCCGCTTCTTCAGAGAGAAAGACAGTGTCGTAACATTAGTATCACACAAATAGAAGCACGAAAATTTACGAATAAAGAAAAACTACGACAAGCAAGGCTATCTGAAAAAAAAAATTTATGCAAAGAAATGAAAAGTGCAACAGAATATAATGTCTGACAAGAAAATAGAGTACAAAGAATGAATGTAGATCGAATGTAAATCCCCCAAACTTAGGACGTACATTGACCTCAATGGACAAAAATGAAATGCAAGAAAAGTAAAGGTCAAGTACTCCTCCTGGCCTCGCTCAGGAGCTGGTGCCGACATCGTCCGGTGAGGAGGGTGGTGTGGTTGGCCGGGCGGGCGCAATAAATGGCCCGTCGGGATGCATGATGTGGGCCGTCCATGCGGCGAGATGCTCCTGATGATAAGCATCCCTCGCAGCAAGACGCCTCGCTGCTCGTCGGCTGGCCCGGCGGGCCTGCTCTCTCATCTCGACTCTGGCGGCAGCAACAACACTCTCCCTCGCCGCCCGCTGCTCCTCCCGCATAGCAGCCATCCAGCTCTCTCTCTCTCTCCTCATCTCATCTCTCTCTCTCCTCGTCTCATCTCTCTCTCTCCTCAACTCCTCTCTCAGCTCCTCTCTCTCTCTCCTCAGCTCCTCCCTATGCTCTTCTCTCTGTCTCCTCATATCCTCCCGCAGCCCATCAAACAGCTCCTCCAACCTCGCTCTGTCGGGGTGCGGGCCGGCCTCTCCGTGCGTCAACAAAAGCGGCTCGGGGGATCCCTCGTGAGCCTCCTCGAGCAAAAATCCTCTCCCCCGAGCGTGCGCCGGCGCTCCGCCCCACTGGTCAAAGTGCGATATGATGCGGTGGTGGATCGGGGCCTGTGGGGCAAGCATCGGCTCGTCGACTGACCACGTCAGCCCCGACTGCCGGCATAAAGCGCAGATGAGGGAGGGGTGCTTCAACCCCGTCTTGGCCCCCCCTGGATACTCTGGAAGATAGATCGGACCAGAATGGGGGCCACATCAAAACGCAACCCGGAGGTGATAGCAAAAAGTATCCGGGCGCGGGAGAGAAAAACTGTACGGATCTGGGAGGTGGGGTCAATGCGTGCGCAAATAAAGTAAAGCCAGGCTCTTGAGCCGAGGCGCGAGCTCTGAAGTGAAAAGTGGATGAGCTCAGGCTCGCCGCTCCCGGCGGTCTGGCTGTGCAATCGTCTCAAGCAGGGCCTCCTTAGTGAGGCCGGTCATCACGCGGTCATAGGCTGTCTCGTCAACCGCCGAAAACCCAAAAAGCCTCCGAATAGCAGTCGGGGAGAAATCAACTGTGACTCCTCGGACGTCGACCTGAGTCCGGGACTCTAAAGATGGCAACGAATGCCCTGCCCGGATATGCTTCACAGAAAGGCCGGCGTAAAACTCTGGACGATCGAGATGACCGCCGCTCGGGAGGTGTCAGAATCAGCCCATCCCATCTCGTCGATCATGGTGAGCAACTCCCCGTCCTGAGGAGCTGGAGTAAAACCTCTCTCGGGAATAAGTGGTCACGGACGGATCTTCTCGTTGAATATTTTGTGAATTTCGGGGTCCGAAAATTGGTGCCCCTCCGCCTCAGCCCGACCCCGAGAGGTCTCCCCTCGCGTAGGGGATGACTCGATCCTAGCACGCTTGGTAAGCTTCTTCGTGCGCGCCATAATCAGTCCTGAGAAGTACAACACGAGGGTTTATTTACGCAAAAATAATAACAATGATCTATGCGCGGCTAAGGACATCAAACCAGAAATTCCGAATTTAAGACACTAGCACATACGAGAGAGAAAGATGAATTTGGACTTAAACATCTAACCGGGATGTAAGGGTTGGGCTTGCTGTAAACTGAAAACGTATACGTTGCACGAAAATTCAAAACGATTGCTTTTTTAAAGAAAACTTTTCATTTGGGCAATTTATCAGACACCTTGAGGGCGCATGTTTACTTGAAGAATAAACATAGTTCTAGCTCGATTCAACCCCCAAAAACAGAAATACAATTCAATCAGTAACAACTTAACACAATCAATTCATTGATATTCCAATTTAATCAAGAAAATTCGATGAAACTACCCTGTTATACTCTAACAATCATGAAACTACTTGAAGGAAAAACTAGGCATGTTCCATCCATTCAAAGCAAAGACAACTTCTAAATATAAACCATAAGCAAGTAAATTCGCAAGAGTGAAACGTACCTTTTGAAGATTGCAAGAAAAAAAAAATCGCAGGGAAGAATTGAAGAATCGCTTCGGCCGGTTCGCGCTGGGGAGGGAAGGCAAGGGAATAGGAAAGCTTACCTGGAAATGCCGGCTGAATGCTCGTTATATGCTACCTGGCCTTTCAAATTCCGCATAGTGTGCCGCGGCACAGATAAAGTGAGCCGCGGCACAAGGTACAGTCCCTATGACCTGTGTTCTCGTTTTTTCGTGTGCCGCGGCTCAAATTCCGTGTGCCGCGGCTCATTGCTCAAGTGTGCCGCGGCTCATTTATGCCGTGCCGCGGCACAAAGTACAGTCGGTTTTGCCTTCCCTGGCGATTGATGTGTGCCGCGGCTCACAATATCTGTGCCGCGGCTCATACTCCAATTTCTTCCCTGGGACTTTCCTGCACAGAATTTATAGAAGAAGACGTTAAAAACGAGAGGCAGAAGCAATTAGAAGCACAAAAATGATGAAAAATAAGAATCACGAATACAAGAAAAATAAAGAAATGCAAAAATCTACAACTACGAACTCGGGTTGCCTCCCGAGAAGCGCTAAGTTTATAGTCTTCAGCCGGACCTATTGGACAACGTTAGTTCGCTTTTCGCAAACTCCATTTGGCTTCCGCCCCGTTCATCGAACCGTTTATATTTTGGTTAAAATTATGACCATTGGTCATCAGTGGTTCGAGTTTCGGTTCGGTCATCAAATGTTGTTTGTGAAAAGGTTTCGACTTGAAAAATTTTCCGAAACACCCGATTTCTCCATGACTAATTTTTCGCTTGGCTTTTGGCTCACTTTCCTCCTTCACAAACGAACCCACGATTGCAGCAGATTTCTCCTCATGCTCGAGGAACGCCACTTGTTCTACATCCTTCTTAAAACTCGGGCCATTTAACACAACATCCGAATTTTCCCACCGACGATGTTTTCGGTGCTTTCCTCTTTCAACAACATCCACACTTTCAATTTGAGACTCTTTATCAGCACTTCCGGGAAATGGGAACGATTTGAACACTTGAAAAGTAACTTGCTCGTCTTGGACCCTCAAAGTTAACTCCCCTCTTTCCACGTCTATAAGGGTTCGGCCCGTCGCTAGAAATGGTCGTCCCAAGATGATCGGAATATTGTCATCTTCCTCCATGTCTAGTACGATGAAGTCGGCTGGAAAGATGCACTTGTCAACCTTAACTAATACATCCTCGATCACTCCCCTCGGATACTTTATCGACCGATCCGCCAATTGTAAGGAGACTGTGGTTGGCTTGGCTTCCCCAATATTCAGCTTTTGGAAAATCGACAGAGGCATGAGGTTGATACTTGCACCAAGATCGCATAGTGCCTTATTAAATGAAAGATTCCCCATGGTGCAAGGTATGTTGAAGCTTCCCGGATCTTTCAATTTAGGTGGGAGCTTCTTTTGAAGAATTGCACTGCACTCCTCTGTCAAGGTGACCGTTTCAAACTCTTCAAGTTTTCTCTTCTTAGATAATATCTCTTTCATGAATTTGACATAACTCGGCATCTGCTCCAATGCGTCGGCGAACGGAATATTTATGTGAAGCTTTTTGAACACATCAAGGAATTTAGAAAATTGTTTGTCCGCCCTTCTTTGCTGTAGTCTCTGCGGAAACGGAACGGGGGGAACACATGTCTTCAAGTTATCCGGCTTCACATCCTTTTACTCCTCTGGCTTTAAATCCATCTCTTCCTCCATCACTTTCTTCTCTTTACCCAGCTCCGGCTGATCCAGCAACTCTCTCCCGCTTCTCAAGCTAACTGCGTTTAGACTCTCTCTAGGATTAGTCTCTGTTGTACTCGGCAATGCTCCCTCCGGACGAGCTGTCAACACATTAGCGATTTGGCCCAGCTGGACCTCCAAATTCCGAATGGAAGCAGAATGATTTTGTAATGTAGCTTCCGTACGGGTCATAAATTGACTCGTATTTGCCGCTAATTTTGCAAGTGCTTCCTCAAGAGACACTTAAGGAGCGGAAGGGGGCTGCGGTTGATTCTGGGCGAAAGGGGGCTGGTGTGCGTTCTGTCCGTTTCTCCATTGTTGGGATAAGTAATGTTGTTTTGATAATTGCCAAACAACAAAGCTTGATACAGCAAGCCCTGTATCGAAAGCCGGTTGAAGTTGTCAATCCTGTATCGAAGACCTTCTCATAGCGCCAGCATACAGCAAGTTCTCGCGCCACCAAGATACAGCAAAAAAAAAAAAAAAGCCAAGTATGGAAGCTGCCTCGAATCTCAATACAGCACCCTTCCATACAGCGCCTGACTATTCCATTATGCCTACAGCACCAGTGGATACAGCATTCACATCGAAACAGGACTGAAGACCGTTTGGAAAGGAATCTTTGATATTTACTAAAGTCAAGTACCGTTCGATAAAGAAGTATTTAAATACTCAAGGATAAAGTATTTAAATACTGAAGCTGTCAGAGATCTTCAAATCCCGCAATATCCGGATCCTGGTCTATTCAAGTCAACTACAAATCTTGCCCAACGGATCTATATCAACGGATATATCCAAAGAATGCTATATATATCCCCAGAATTTGAAGATCAACGAGTAGAAGAAGCAATCAGGAGAAGCAATCAATATACGATTTCAATCACCAAGTGAAGAAGCTATTATTATATACATCAGAGCAGAACATATCTCCAGAAACTTTCTGCAATTCAGATCAAGAGAGATATACAGTGCTCAACATAAAGGACAGCCATCATCAGCTCAAGAACTTCATATTCAAAGCTGCTGTTCTTACCCGGTTACCTACCTTTTACCTTTGTGTAAAAACCGAGCTCTGTGTGAACTCAACAAGTTATTCGACTGTGTGGGACGAATAAGAGGACGAAGCTTTGGAACTGTGTGTGAAGAAGCTAGTCAAGAAGGAAGCTTTAACCAATCTGTGTGAACGGTTGAAAGCGACATTCTTTGTATCAATCTGTGTGAACGATACAAGGATAGGTTTGATTATAGATACATAGTTGTGTACGCAGTATTTATAACAATCGTTTTACTCCTGTGTGGAGGACCAGTGGACGTAGAGGGGTTTACCTCGAACCACTTAAATACTGTGTTATTTACATTTCGCCGTTACTGTTTTCATAACTGTGATTTATTCAAGTATACACTGCAAAACCCTGTACGCACCAAGCTAACAGGAGATCAAACCGAGTTGCTGTATCGACTGCAACTTACTGTATTAGAGACTTCCGCAACGCACTCAGACTCGAAAACCATACAGCCTGTTGCTTAAACATTTCCCAGGCTGTATCGAGTATATTCTTGAGAAAGGGACCAACAATTGGTATCGGAGCGGTTGATTCTAAAAAGAATCAGTCGCATTTTTAACTGAATCAGATCCTTAAAATACTTATTTTCGAAAATAGTCTTTGTAATTCCCATCCTCTAATATGGATACCTTTATCTCAAATAAGATATCCATGTTTCACATTAACGAGTTTGATGACTGGAGAAACAGGATGAAGAACAAACTCAAAGCCTTCATTGGAGAATCAAAAGTTCCGCCCGCATCAACAAAGACCGAAGAATATCTTCAGGTGGTCACCGATAGTGACTCGTCAGATGATGAGCTAGAAGATAGAGCCTATGTGTGCTCTATGGCCGAAGTTAAAGAAGAAAATGAAGACGGCGATGGTGATGAGGTAAGCTCTACCTCAACTATTCCTATAAATGCATCTCATACCTTTGAAAATATGCTGAATGAATTTAATAACATTCAAACGGCCCATGAGATATTGAAAGGAGAAAACATACAGCTTGAAATTTCTAACTTAGAGCTGAAAGAAGAAAATGACTTGCTGAAGAATAATTACGAAAATATGTCAGTTGATTGCGAAAACAGCAAAGTCAATTTAGAAAAACTCATGGAGAGCAATCATCAACTTGCTCATAATCTAAATGAGACTAAGTCTCATCTCGAAAGCAAGACAAATGATTTGGCTCTACTCGAAGCCAAAGTAAAATCTCTCGAGAAACGTGAAGGAGAATTAGAGACAATCTTGAAATCTTTCGAGAAATCCTCTAAAAGAATGGAAGAGATCCTAAGCACTGGGCAACATGCTCATGATAAACGTGGCTTAGGGTACAACTCATTCTCCAACAAAGAAAAATCTAGTACGGTATTCGTCAAGAGTGAGGAATCCATTCCTATATCGAAAGAAGTTCCGAGTTCTGTGAAGGAACCTGTTGCACCTCGAACAGCAAAAGCTGCCATTCCGCCCCCGCAACTCTACTATTCGAGACAGTGGAACCAACAGCCACTCAGAAGGCGTACTCAACAGCATGCTCCACAAGCATATCATAAACGCCAGCAGTCATTCAGGAAGAAGGCCGTATCCAACCACCAAAGGCCCGTACAACAGTACTCTCAGCACAGCGCACCTAGACATTGGATACAAGAGCCCCGTTATCCCTCGAGACAAAGAAGTGCCCGCTCAAGACGCAAAAGAATTGGGAATCCAACTGGAGACCCAGGAGGCAATATGCAAGATCCAAGAAAATGGCTCCACCTCCAAGACGACAATCGTACTGGAATAACAACTATAATTCTCGATTTTTCATGCATTATAATTATCACGATTACAACGACTACGTGCCTGCCCCACGTAGATATCGATATAATGGACCAAAAGTAGCCTACAACAAACAAATTGTTGCCCGGCAAATTTGGGTACCGAAAGGCACTATCGGGAAACGCTACAGCCAGAAATCCCTGTAAGTTTTCTATGCTTTTACTCATTAAGTGAGGGGGAATGTTGTAAGACCCAAGAATACAGTATCTACCATTAATTAACTGTACACTCAGAACCGTCAATACAGCACTGTAGGACAAAGAAGGCATGAAACCTCCCTACAGCTGACGTGTGCATTAATTAAGGGGGAATACAGTACGACCCATGAATACAGCGTTAATCCAAACATTAATTGAATCCTGTATATACCTTTTGAGAAGGAACGCTATATTATCCGAGGATACAGTTTGTTGTTTTAAAACAAATTTTATCTTATTATTACTGTAAGAACTCGTCTACGAACAGTTCATAGGTTCAGTTGTACTCAACTAGATCACAATGTAAGATTGTGCCTGTGCGCCAATCATAAGTTTAAGATGTAATACACCTCCCTATTAGATGCTATCAATTTTAGAACTTGCCTGCGAGCAGTTCACATTTCTTTTAGACTAAGTGCTGAAGACGAGATCATTTGACAGAAGATCAAGAAGTCTGCTCAAGACATTATCGTGGGGATAAATATCTCCTGTATCGAAGTCTTCTCATAGTACCAACAAGTGGTTATCGAAAAAGAAGGGAAATCGTTTCAGCCTAAAGAGGTTTTGGCATCAAAGTTTTGGCATGGTCAAGGAATTTTGGAAAGAAGGTTTGGAGATTATCAAAAAGGGGGAAATTGTTGGGATAAGTAATGTTGTTTTGATAATTGCCAAACAACAAAGCTTGATACAGCAAGCCCTGTATCGAAAGCCGGTTGAAGTTGTCAATCCTGTATCGAAGACCTTCTCATAGCGCCAGCATACAGCAAGTTCTCGCGCCACCAAGATACAGCAAAAAAAAAAAAAAAGCCAAGTATGGAAGCTGCCTCGAATCTCAATACAGCACCCTTCCATACAGCGCCTGACTATTCCATTATGCCTACAGCACCAGTGGATACAGCATTCACATTGAAACAGGACTGAAGACCGTTTGGAAAGGAATCTTTGATATTTACTAAAGTCAAGTACCGTTCGATAAAGAAGTATTTAAATACTCAAGGATAAAGTATTTAAATACTGAAGCTGTCAGAGATCTTCAAATCCCGCAATATCCGGATCCTGGTCTATTCAAGTCAACTATCAAATCTTGCCCAACGGATCTATATCAACGGATATATCCAAAGAATGCTATATATATCCCCAGAATTTGAAGATCAACGAGTAGAAGAAGCAATCAGGAGAAGCAATCAATATACGATTTCAATCACCAAGTGAAGAAGCTATTATTATATACATCAGAGCAAAACATATCTCCAGAAACTTTCTGCAATTCAGATCAAGAGAGATATACAGTGCTCAACATAAAGGACAGCCATCATCAGCTCAAGAACTTCATATTCAAAGCTGCTGTTCTTACCCGGTTACCTACCTTTTTACCTTTGTGTAAAAACCGAGCTCTGTGTGAACTCAACAAGTTATTCTGACCTGTGTGGGACGAATAAGAGGACGAAGCTTTGGAACTGTGTGTGAAGAAGCTAGTCAAGAAGGAAGCTTTAACCAATCTGTGTGAACGGTTGAAAGCGACATTCTTTGTATCAATCTGTGTGAACGATACAAGGATAGGTTTGATTATAGATACATAGTTGTGTACGCAGTATTTATAACAATCGTTTTACTCCTGTGTGGAGGACCAGTGGACGTAGAGGGGTTTACCTCGAACCACTTAAATACTGTGTTATTTACATTTCGCCGTTACTGTTTTCATAACTGTGATTTATTCAAGTATACACTGCAAAACCCTGTACGCACCAAGCTAACAGGAGATCAAACCGAGTTGTCAGACGATCGCAACTCATCGTATTAGAGACTTCCGCAACGCACTCAGACTCGAAAACCATACAGCCTGTTGCTTAAACATTTCCCAGGCTGTATCGAGTATATTCTTGAGAAAGGGACCAACATCCATGAAAAGTTGGGATGATTGCGCCACCCCGGATTATAAGTATTGGAGTACGGGTTATTCGGTCGATTCCCACTTCCCACAAATTGAGCCTGCTCCATCTGATTTTGCTCGAACGGATTTCCACATTGACATTCCGCGCTCGGGTGTGATCCGTTACACCAATTGCATGTTTCGATGGTAACGGGGGCTGGTGCGTGCGAAAATGTCTGGAGCTGTTGTGTCAGAGCGGCGACTTGAGCTGACAAGGTGGAGATCGGATCATTGCTTGAAACTTCCATTACTCTTTTCGGTGTCAATCTTTCTGATGGCCATTGGTATGCGTTTTCGGCCATATCTTCCAAAAGCACGTGTGCCTCGGCCATAGATTTTGCCATGAATGTCCCACCGGAGGCCGCATCCACTAAAGTGCGTGTAGAAGCACTCAAACCACCATAAAACGTATGAAGCTGAAGCCAATCAGGAATGCCGTGATGAGGGCATCTTCGTAGCAATTCTTTATATCGCTCCCACGCCTCGTGGAGCGTTTCCATATCGTACTGGGCAAAAGTGGTTATCTCGTTTCTCAACCTCGCCGTCTTAGCTGGTGGAAAAAATTTGGCAAGGAAGGCTTGCGCTAACCTCTCCCACGTTGTAATCGACCCCGGCGGTAGGGAATTTAACCAGAACTTTGCTTTATCCCTCAAAGAGAAAGGGAAAAGCCTCAATCGGATGGCATCGTCGGTGACACCATTAGTTTTGAAAGTATCGCATATCTCAAGGAAAGAAGCAATGTGGGCATTCGGGTCGTCCTTCGGCAATCCACAGAATGGGCTCGCCTGCACCATCTGAATAATGGCGGGCTTGATCTCAAAATTATTAGCTTGGATGGTGGGACGCCGAATTCCCGAAAAATTTGCGGTGACTTGCGGCATGGCATAATCTCGAAGAGCGAGTTCCGGTTGAACTTGCCGCACTTGGTTGTCTCCTCCTTGGATTTCAATATTCTCGGCCATGATGACCGTAAATGCAACTCTCTTTTCTCCTTTTTGTTCCTTCTTAGCGTGCGCTCGAGCTCGGTGTCCAAAGGTAGTAAGCCTTCGCACGAGTGTTCTCATGCACTAACGAAAGGTCTGAAAGGAAAACGAATAAACGAAAATAAATACACAAAAATAAAAATAAAACGTTCAAATTAAGACTGGAAATACTTAAATCGATATTAGAAAAATTTCAATCCCCGGTAACGGCGCCAAAAACTTGTTGCGATATTTCCTACACGCAAGTGCACGTCATCGTTTACAAGTAATAAAGTGATAAGTAGAGTATCGTTCCCACGAGGATTGAATCTCTAACTACCGTTTTCGTATTCCAATTTTATTTGAACAATCGAAGTTGGGTTTTGGATTAATAACTAAAAGAATTTCTAAAATACTAAGCAAGAGAAAACAATATCTTGGATTAAGGAAATCAAATGATGAATACGTCTAGGGTTCAATCCACCTTAGTTTATCCGAATTTACTCTCGATTATCCGTAATAAATAGTTTTCCCAATTTATCAAGGCGGAGATTGCTAATATATTCTACCGCCTCTCCGAGGTCAATAGATTTATCTAACGACGACTAACGCACTCTATCCCTAGGTGAATTATCTCGTCGATAGGCAAAAAGCATGAAATCTCCTAAAGGCCACGTAGTTTCTATGAGTATATTCCTATCTCACGAATAAACGGTCCTCACCAATAGTTCCTCACCAAATCTCCTCTCCCGATTCAAGTGAATGATTAAATCAATACAACTATTGGCCGATAATTGCAAGCATTAAACATAATTGGGAAAACTCAATAAAAAGGTAATAAATTGGATAATCTTAATCAATTCGTCAAAACAAAGGTTTCATCAAAACCCTAGATTAGGGCTTTAGCCTGACATACTAAAAACTGAAAATACAGAATAAATAAACGAAAGCATAAAATTCAAACGCAGATGAAGCTCGGATTCCTCCGTTCTTCAGCTCCCGCCTTCTGCCCTTGAATTCTTCTGCTTTCCTCCTTTTCTCTGTCTCCAAGCTTAAACTCTCCTAGGTTTAGATTCAATGATTCCAAGATTCCAAGATAATTAAATTAGGGTCTTAAGCCCTATTTATAGCTCAGCACCTCCACAAATCGCGTCCGTATTAATCGGTTGAAAACTGGCTTCGAAACGGCCCGTAATCCGCGAGACGTACCAAACCCGCTAAGTGTGCCGCGGCTCATCGACTGTGCCGCGCACATCGCCAAAAGTCAATACCAGGCGTAAATAAATTCTTCGTGCCGCGGCTCACTGGTGCCGCGGCACAGATCTGACATTACTCGCCCTTCTGGTGGTGTCTTCTGTGCCGCGGCTCGATTCCTTGCGCCGCGGCTCATCGTCCCGATTTGCTGCTACCGCTTTTGCCTCGTTTTAACTCCCGGACTTCAATTTCCTGTCAATCATACAAAATCAAGGCATTAAAAGCTCATTTAGATGATTTCACTCACCAAAACACTACAAAATAATGATAAATAAGCGTATAAAAATACGCCTAACACGGACCACAACCAAACCCTCTCGATTCCGTAAAAATCACGAAATATACCATGAATCCGTAGGGAAACTAAGAATACCAACAAGATTAATCATATTCATCATGAATCCATCAACAAAACGGAACGGATCGGAAGAAAATCCCAAAACCCCCAATTTATCGAAAAGTAGGGTTCTAAGAGATTTACCTTGGATTAAGATGAAAGATTCGTGTTGATGTTGTTATAATACTCCAAGAAGTCAAGAAAGATGTTGGATGAGATGATTGGAGGAAGAAATCGCCAAGAAAATCGCCTTGGAATCGCCTTCGCCGCGGAGAGAGGAAGAAATGAGAAATTATGATTATCTCGGTCAACTCCCTGGTTTATATAGCCAGGGAGTGTTAGCGTGCGCTAATCCTCAAGGTTAGCGTGCGCTAACGGGGAAAAATTACAGGCCAAAATAGTTAGCGTCCAGTCCAGTAGCCAGACTTTTGGCCGTTAGCGTGCGCTACCATACAAGCGTAGCGTGCGCTAACTGATCCGTTAGCGTGCGCTACCATACAAGCGTAGCGTGCGCTAACTGGCACCTGACCGGGTTCAGTAGTAAACTGTCCAGTACTGGACACTCACGCTAGCGCACGCTACCGGGCATCATCAGCGTGCGCTAGCCTCTCGACATTAGCGTGCGCTAGCATATGTAGCGTACGCTAATACGCTAGTCCAGAAGGCTGGAAAAACAGCACTGCCACTCCCAGGGCTACCAGCGCGGCATTTAAACAAACGTAGCGTGCGCTACTAAGGGACCCCTAGCGCGCGCTATGCAGAAAAAATAGCGTGCGCTAGGTATGAAATATGAACGGTTCAAAACACCGGAAGGTGAACGAAACATCCAACGGAACATCTCAACGGGCATCATAACATAGAATGGACCCACGGCAACCCCGAAACGGCGGTTCCGCTCAACAATAACGGGGATAAAATCCATAGATAATAGAAAAGATACACTGAAAGATACACGAGGGTCACTACTATCGGGAAATACGCGAAAAGAAAAATACAAGGGGAAGAAAAATGCGGATATTACATTCTACCCCTCTAAAAACAAGTTTCGTCCCAAAACTTAAGAAACAAACAACTCAGGGTACCTAGCACGCATGCTCTCCTCGGTTTCCCAAGTTGCCTCCTCGACACCGTGTCTCGACCACTGCACCTTGACCAAAGGGATGGTCTTATGCCTCAGTCGTTTCTCCCGATGCTCTAAAATCTTCAAAGGACGCTCCTCAAAAGTAATATCCTCGGCAACGTCAATCTCCCCATAGTCGATGATGTGACTAGGATCCGGGACATATTTCCTCAGCTGGGAAACATGAAAAACGTTATGAACATAACTCAGGGCCGGGGGTAACGCCAAACGGTATGCTAACCCACCGACTCGCTCGAGAATATCGAAGGGTCCAATAAATCTCGGACTCAACTTCCCCTTCTTCCCGAAACGGAAAACTCCTCTCGTCGGCGACACCTTCAGCAAAACGTGGTCTCCCACCTCGAATTCTAAAGGTCGACGACGGACATCGGCATATGACTTCTGTCGACTCTGGGCAGTCAACATCCGTTCTCGAATTAATTCTATCTTCCATCTCGTCTCTAAAACAACATCCGGTTCGGTCCCGACCAAATCGGACGCCTCATTCCAACAAATCGGCGATCGACATCGTCGCCCATAAAGTGCCTCATACGGTGCCATCCGAATCGACGCGTGCCAACTATTGTTGTACGTGAATTCGATCAATGGCAAGTGCTCCTCCCAGTCGCTACTCCAATCGAGGGCACAAGCACGCAACATGTCCTCGAATGTTTGGATAGTGCGTTCCGACTGTCCATCTAACTGGGGATGAAAAGAGGTACTCAAATGCAAACGGGTACCTAACGCCTTATGCACCGCCTGCCAAAAGTGCGATACAAAACAGCCATCACGATCCGAAACAATAGACTTCGGAGTACCGTGAAGTCTCACAATCTGCGCGATAAACACACGAGCCAATTTCTCCGGGCGCCAAGTGTCCTTGATGCCCAGAAAATGTGCCGACTTGGTCAGACGATCAACAACCACCCATACCATATTCATGCCCGACCTCGATCTCGGCAAACTCGTAACAAAATCCATCGATATATCTTCCCATTTCTATTCTGGAATGGAAAGTGACTGCAATAACCCAGCCGGTCGCTGATGTTCGATTTTGACCTGCTGGCAAGTCAAACATCTCGCCACAAACCGTGCGACCTCCTCCTTCATATCATTCCACCAGAAGTTCCTCCTCAGGTCCTTGTACATCTTACTCGAACCAGGATGAACGGAATAGGGTGTGGAATGGGCCTCATGCAAAATACTCTGTCGCAACTCTGGATCGTTCGGCACACAAAGCCGACTCTGGAATCTCAAAACACCATCCTCGTGAATCACAAACCCAGGAGACTTTCCCTTAAGAACGTTCTCTCGGATTTGAGTAATCATTGGATCCTCTAATTGCTTCAGCTTAATTTCATCGATCAAAGACGACGAAATCTCTAGAGCACAAAGTTGCCCGACAGCTCCAGGCAACAAAACTTCAACATCTAACTCGATCAGAGCCCGCCGAAGCTCAGACTGGGGCGTAAGGACCTCAAGCGTTCGCAACGCAATCGGTTTCCGACTCAAGGCGTCGGCCACGACGTTTGCCTTGTCCGGATGATAAAGGATTTCGAGGTCGTAATCCTTAATCAGATCTAACCATCTCCTCTGCCTCATATTCAACTCCCGCTGAGTAAATATGTATTTCAGACTTTTATGATCGGTGAAAATCTGACATGCAGAGCCGAAAAGATAGTGACGCCAAATCTTGAGTGCAAAGACAACCGCCGCTAACTCTAAATCGTGAGTAGGGTAGTTAAGCTCATACGGTCTCAACTGTCTCGACGCATAGGCAATGGTCTTGCCGTCTTTGCATCAATACGCACCCAAGACCACGACCCGAAGCATCGCTATAAACGGCGAATCCTCGTTGCCACATGGCAACGCCAAAACCGGGCTGAAGTCAAACGCTTCTTCACTCCTCGAAACTCGATTGCCTCTCATCGGTCCGCATTTAACTTCTCGGATTTATGGAGCAACTGTGTAAGTGGCCGAGCTAGTTTTGAGAAACCCTCGACGAACCTACGGTAGTAGCCAGCCAAACCCAAGAAACTACGGACCTCCTTCACATTTGTGGGCGATGCCCAATCCAACACTGCCTCAATTTTCTGCGGATCTACACGGACTCCCTCGGATGAAATCACGTGACCCAAAAACATCACTTCCTTCAGCCAGAACTCACATTTCGAGAACTTCGCATAGAGTTGCTCGGTCCTCAAAATGTCTAACACTATCCGCAGATGATGGGCATGCTCTTCCTCATCCCTCGAATAGATAAGAATATCGTCAATGAAGATGACGACACACTTATCCAAATACTCGATAAAGACTTTGTTCATCAATTGCATGAACACCGCCGGCGCATTAGTTAACCCGAAAGGCATAACTACAAACTCGTAATGTCCGTATCTCGTCCGAAAAGGCGTTTCGCACGTCGACTCTCTCACCCGGCCGATAGTACCCCGATTTCAAATCAATCTTCGAGAACACCGCAGCTCCCTGCAACTGGTCGAACAAGTCATCAATCCTCGGCAAAGGATACTTGTTCTTGATGGTCACTTTGTTTAGTTCGCGATAGTCGATACACAAACGTAGTGAACCATCCTTCTTCCGCACAAACAGGACCGGTGCACCCCAAGGCGAGGCGCTCGGTCGAACATACCCTGACTCAAGAAGCTCACTCAACCGCTTCTTCAACTCGCCATCTCTGAAGGTGCCATACGATACGGCGCCTTCGAAATCGGAGCCGCGCCCGGCTCTAACTCTATAGCAAACTCAACCTCACGATCCAGTGGCAATCCCGGTAACTCGTCAGGAAATACATCAGGAAACTCATTAACGACTGGAATCGACGAAAGCTCGACTCCACCATCCTCCGCCTTCAAGGCATAGCACCAATAACCAGTACACCCCTTTCGCAGGAGACTCATCGCCTTTAAGGCATTAATAACGAACTTCTGGTTTCCCCTCTTTCGCCCTGCGAAAGAGTGTTCGGTGCCGTCCTCGGCTAACATAGTGATGATTCTCGTGCGGTAGTTCATGATCGCGCCATGCCGCTCGAGCTAATCATCCCCGAGAATCAAATCCTCACCCTCGGTACCCACGACAATAAGGTTAGAGAGCCAAGCCCTCTCACAAATAATCACAGAACAATCCCGGACTTCTCGATCACCAACAATTCTATCACCGCTAGGAAGTTTAACGATGAAAGGCTCACAAGGTGACAAGCAGTCGAGACTCAAACGGCGTACACACTCTAGAGAAATGAATGAATGTGTAGCACCCGAATCAAAAAGTACACCGACAGGATGAGAATGGATACGAACGGTACCTGTCGCCACGGCAGTTGCTGGGTCATCGGCCCTCCTCATCTCGTATATACGCGGCTGGGCGGAGCCGACATTGGAAGCTCCACCCCTAGCGGGATGACCCCGACCCTTACCTCGGCCGGCACTCGGTGGGGGCGGCGGAGCAAATGAGCCCTGGTTCACACTCGGCTCCAACGGAACTGGTTGAGAAGAACGGGCGCCGCGAAGCTGTTTGATCTGCTCACAAAAAGGGGCCTTGTGGCCTAGCTGTCCGCAAGTATGACAGGTAAACTTCGGACGAGAACACTGTCGGCTCCTATGGCCATGTGCACCACAGTTAAAACATGTGGGCTCACGAGCGGAGGTTCCGGAGGCACCCCGAAAGCTCCCAGAGAAATGAGCCGAACCGCCCGTAGAAATATTTGCAGCTAGAGATTTCTGCTGGCCCCCACTCTTGGGACCAGAAAAATTTCCGACCGACTTCTGTTTCTTGCTCTCACGAGCCAAATCACTAGCCTTCACCGACATATCATAAGCGAGGGCCCTACTCTGATAATCCTTCAAGGTAGTGCAGACGAGTCCAGACATGTAGTCCCGAATGGACAGTTTCATCCTCCTGGAAAAATGGAAAATTTTGTCGCTCTCAGCGACGACTTGGGTCTTCACATAACCCAACTCCTTGTTAAATTCGGCAATAGCTTGGGATACGGGAATATCCCGTGGTTGGGCGTCATAGAAAGCATGCACTCGGGCCTGCCTGACCGACCACGGACAATATTCGGTCTCCATCAATTCTTGAAATTCGGCCCACGAAGCAACATGATCTTTGGGACCAACGGCCTCCCACCAATCTGTAGCATCTCCCGTGAGAAAGTATTGAGCAATAGGGACCTTACGGTCCTCGGGGCAGTTGGTAGCAGCGAAGACTTTGGACATCTCCTTGATCCACCCTTCCCAGCCGATCGGGTCCGAAGCTCCCGAAAACTGAGGAGGATGCATCTTGATGACATCCTGAAGCCAGCGATCCGCTCCGCCCCGATTAGCATGGGCCTGGTTGGGGTTCTGGACCACCTGAGCTATAGCCGCCATTTGGTTAACCATTTGTTGCATAACATCCGCAATACCAAGATCGGCGCGCTCCTGAGAAGAAGCATGACTGTGACGGTCGTCGGTACTGCCGGCTCCTGAAGAGTGCGACGTGGCTGCCCCACCGGTTGCGCCACGTCCTCGGCCGCGTCCACGGCCACGACCACGACCACGGTTTCCTCCGGCATCCATACTGGTGTTAAAAGATAACAGGAGCATGTCGAGGATGAGTAAGGAAGGAAAAAAAAACAACTACGATGATAAGCAAAAGAGGGAGAATAACCACGGTTCAAGAAACGGAATATAGTATGTGAAAGCAAACAATCGGGTAAGGAAACTTACGAGCACTGGAAGTACTGAGATGCCGGCAGCGGTGTGACAATGTGCAAAACAAAACACGACTAGACCCAAATAACCGACAAGCCTAGGTATCCATAAACCTAGTGCTCTGATACCATTTTCTGTAACACCCCGAGATATTCGGAATATGTTACTGCCGTAGACCCTACATGGGACCCACCGTGCTACAATAGGAAAACTCCACTCGACTAACCATCTTGGTTAGCGAGGATACACAATTAAATAATATGACATATAAAGATACGCCCGGAGCAACCGGCAAAATAAGCATCAACCAACAACGTGACAATTTAAAGCAATACAATACGGAGTTTGAAACGAAAAGCCTAAGTACTCGCGAGTACAATCTATAAGTTTAAAACTGTGGGAACAACCATATCGAAATGGACAAAGGAAATAAGTAGACCCAAATGCACATGTCAACAACCCTGGCCAACATCCTCGTACTGTCCTGGTGCTCGCTCGTCCGGATAATCATAACCTGAAATCCATAACAAGAATTTCCCCAAAACGGGTCCCCAAAGGGGTTAGCAATTACGCTAGTACAAGTAATCAAGGCAAACCAATCGCTTACACATTTCATAGTACATGTAACAATATCAATTTCAAAGGTCAAAACCAGACATGTCTTTTCCGGAAACAAACAGTCAAACAATTTGCCTTGGGAACAGAGTAATATCATAGATTCCCGCACGAGGCCTCTAAGGACCCTCCCGCGCTGGCTATATTACAAAACGAAACACGCACATGCATCGCCTTGGGAACAGAGTAATATCATAGATTCCCGCACGAGGCCTCGAAGGACCCTCCCGCGCTGGCTAGCTATACAAACTCATGAATCGAGGACTCAACCCTTTCGATTCCCTCCTTGATCCCGTCGGACCAACACGAGGTGAGCAAATCACACACAAAATACATTACCATTCCACGTTAAGCATAAAGGTTTCCAAAAATACTTGCCTTGAATTATTGACGACGCGAAGAACGGAAAGGAAAGTCACCGACGAACGCTAGGAACCAATGAAACCGAACCTAACGATTCGAAGAATACAATCACAACCATTTCTAAATGAATACGGAATTGGAAAACACCCGAAAACCCACCTACGATTCATGTATATTCGTATATAAACAACAACGAGGGCGGACCACAACCAAACCCTCTCGATTCCGTAAAAATCACGAAATATACCATGAATCCGTAGGGAAACTAAGAATACCAACAAGATTAATCATATTCATCATGAATCCATCAACAAAACGGAACGGATCGGAAGAAAATCCCAAAACCCCTAATTTATCGAAAAGTAGGGTTCTAAGAGATTTACCTTGGATTAGGATGAAAGATTCGTGTTGATGTTGTTATAATACTCCAAGAACTCAAGAAAGATGTTGGATGAGATGATTGGAGGAAGAAATCGCCAAGAAAATCGCTTTGGAATCGCCTTCGCCGCGGAGAGAGGAAGAAATGAGAAATTATGATTATCTCGGTCAACTCCCTGGTTTATATAGCCAGGGAGTGTTAGCGTGCGCTAATCCTCAAGGTTAGCGTGCGCTAACGGGAAAAATTACAGCCAAAATAGTTAGCGTCGATCCGGAGCTGACTTTTGGCGTTAGCGTCGCTACCATACAAGCGTAGCGTGCGCTAATCGATCCGTTAGCGTGCGCTACCATACAAGCGTAGCGTGCGCTAACCGCACTGGCCGGGTTCGGTAGTAAAGCCCAAGATCTTGGACACTCACGCTAGCGCACGCTACCGGGCATCATCAGCGTGCGCTAGCATATGTAGCGTACGCTAATACGCTAGTCCAGAAGGGTGGAAAAACAGCACTGCCACTCCCAGGGCTACTCGCTAGCGCGCGCTACGAAACAAACGTAGCGTGCGCTACTAAGGGACCCCTAGCGCGCGCTATGCAGAAAAAATAGCGTGCGCTAGGTATGAAATATGAATGGTTCAAAACACCGGAAGGTGAACGAAACATCCAACGGAACATCTCAACGGGCATCATAACATAGAATGGACCCACGGCAACCCCGAAACGGCGGTTCCGCTCAACAATAACGGGGATAAAATCCATAGATAATAGAAAAGATACACTGAAAGATACACGAGGGTCACTACTATCGGGAAATACGCCGAAAAAGAAAAATACAAGGGGAAGAAAAATGCGGATATTACATATGGACCCCTGTGCTCAATAATTTCCTACGCTAGATTCCAAAGTTGTCCAGGCTTAATAATTAAAAACTGTCCAGGACTATGTGCTGGCCTCCACCCAACTCCATAATTGATTACTTTACTTATAATATACAGCCATACTCAATAATTTGTATTATTGAGTATTTGTATGAGACAAGTAATATGCTGCCATACTCATGCACGAAAATACAAATACGGTAAATACCATATTCCACTTATTGATATCACAATTCCAACTAATACAGGGTTCAAATACAGGTGAAATACTCGGTAATTAATCCGGATATTACATATAGCATGCGCTACTCATGTATATCGGAGGGCAAATAGCGTGCGTTATATGTTTCAACTCAGTAACCAAGTAACATTTAATAGCGTCCGCTAAAAACATTGGTTTACAGAATTTGGGTCTTTGATGAAATATTCGTCGTTTGTTTGCATCGTTTTGTTGAGTGAGTGAGTTTTGATGTTTTAAATGTTATGTTAGCATCATCAAAATTAGTCTGTTCAACAGATTTGGTATATATAATAATAGACCTTGTATTTGAGAGCAAACATTCCACTCTTTATGAGATAATGGAATAGACACTGGAAGTATTTAGGGCTTGAATTGTTAACTGGTTCGCAAGTCGATAAAACTTATCTGGAAATTAATTTTAGAGAAGACTTGCATAACATGTACTTTGACATGGAGAGTGTCTATCTTCACCAAGAGTTAGTGGGAGCACATATTATAGGTATGCTAATGGGGTTAGTATACTCACACTCGACTCACCTCGATTCGATCACATTGATTTCACTCTAGGATTGTCAATGACTGAGTCGAAAGGTTGTGATAGGTAACGTAAACCTTTGACTTGAGGATTCAGTAGAATATGTGTTTGTGATATTAAGTTAGTCACTAGAGTAGTTCGGTCCAATTACCTGCTGGTGGGCCAACCTCGAAGTGCAACTTGGTGGCAAGTAACAGTCTCTACTAAATACTAAGATATGATTCTTTCTCCTGTCAGTCAACAGGTAGATATCCTATGCAATTAGTGGTAAATAAGATCATAAGTCTTTGACCAAAGCATTTAGAACTAGTTGTACTTGATATACGAGAGCTCAGTGATCTCAGTTTGCACTAACAAATGCATAGAGTCAAGTTACAATAGGGTTTGACATTACCGTGACCCTAATACTTGATCAGGACATATAATTGAAGGGTTTACACGTATACGATATTTATAATATATAGCTTTTGAAATGATCCCTATCATTTGTTCTTTGTTGGGTTACAATGGCCACGGGACTGGTTCGTTGGTACTAACACTCTTTCCATCCTCTCATTGCTAACTGAGATGAACCTACAGAGTCGCGCACACAGGATAGACGATGGATTATATTGAGCTTATTCTCTCTTGGTTAATATTGGACAATTGAATGTCTAATTTAATTTATTGGATAAATTAAATTGGTCTCGTGAATTAAATAAATTACTCGGTAAATAATTTTATTCATATTATTTCTTAGATAAATTATATTTAATATAATTAATTAGTTGGATTAATTGATTATATTTATAATAAAATGTACCAAGGTGTATTTATCGGACTAGACATGGCAACCGTGTCACGGACCGAAACGATTCAATTCCTCATCATTGCAAGCATGGCAGCACCTCCCTCACCATTCACATGGTGAGTTATTTCATTTGTCTTTATGTTTTTTGTTGAGGGAGTTGATTTCTCCCCCACATGACCGTTGGCCCCTCGGTCCTGCAGGAGATAAACGAGGGATGTGCCCTACTGCTGAATCGGCGAGAGGACCCACGATACGACTCAAAGACAAATTCCCACAACAAGGTGAGGAAACTGCACCACACGAGAATCGAACCGCGGTTGCCGGGGATGAAATCCCACATCATCTCAACCTTAACCACTAGGCTATGCCCCTGGGGGCTCATTTGTCTTTATGTTGATTTGATAAATGTGTGTATGAACTTTAATTATGTATAATTAAATAGTAGCATCAAATGTCTTGTAGTTGACTAGTTTTGATTATATAACAAAGCATCATCATCAATATCTTCAACACTTTTTTGTAGTCTTGGCTTGAGCTTGAGAATGAAGAAAGAATTTTTCTTCAAGTTCCAGTACACTTATATTCAAGTGTATTCTTGAGAGAAAATTTAAGATATACACTTAGAGTATTTAAATATCTCATAAGCTTCTAATATCATCTTCTAGCCGTGTTCTTAGAGAGCAAGACGATAGAAGTTAATTCTGGTTATCTTTCCGACGCATTATTCGTAAAGGCATAATATTTTCGGTGTTCGGGACTTTGCGAAAGCTTCGACAATTTGGATCGTGTTCATCATCAAACACTTAATCGAAGGTCTTCAAGGGTATGTTTTCCATATTCCTACTTTAAATTATTTTATTCGTATATACGATGCTTGATTGATCTTGTTCAGGAGTTCGGTTTATTGATGAGATTAATATATTATTCTGCTGCGGCTTTGGTTTTACGTCCCGAATCCCAACAGGATAGACTTAGTGGCAAGTCCAATTTCTATGGATTTTGTTTCTTCCCCACCCCAACCCGAAAACTGCAAGAAAAAATGTAGGGCTACGTGTCGGACGTGTTAAAATAAAAATAATAATTACAATATAGAGGACAAGAACTATAGAGAATTGTATTCAACTGTATTGATTTTAATGAAGAAGCCCTTATATAAACAGTATAAAGAGCGTCATTCTAAATATAGAATTCCATACATGGTAAAAAAAATAGTAAAATCGAGTAGCTTCTATAATGATTTAGTATCCATAACATCTATAATGCCTAATCTAACCAGTATTATGTAAAACACACATCAGGAAAGAGCAGAAAACGTATTCCTCGAACATTCACTAAATATCTCAATTCTAAATAAACTAGTATATCAGAAAATATTACCCTAACGTCCTCATAAAAAATTGCGAAAAATCCCCCTAACTTTTTTTGTACCTCCGAAAAATTCTCTTTTAGCTTTCCCCTTTGCAATTTACCCCCTCAACCTGCAAATTCCATCCCCTTTTTAATTTACTTAGCCATGTCATGATTTTTTCTAGAAAAATGATTTAATCATATTTTTAGGTGTTATTTTGTTTTCTAAAAAATCTGAACACTTAATTTTAAGAAGTTTTGATTCAAAGATATGATTTAAAAAAAATCATTAAGAATCTATTTTATTTGCTAGAAATCTGAAATTTAATTTTGTATTCATTTGAAAAAACTGAGAAATTACCGATATAATTTTTTAAAAGAATATCTATTTTGTATATATGAATTTTAAGGGGTGCTTATTTTTTAGAAAAATATTTTTTTTTCATTAACAATCTATTTTATTTTCTGAAAATCTGAAAATTAATGAATTCATTTGAAAAAACTGCAAAAAAATTCTAGGTATATTTTAAAAAAAATATATATTTTGTAAACATGAATGTTAAGGGTGATTTCTTTCGAGAAAATTAATTTGAGAATATCGTATATATAAAAATGATTTTTTTTAAAAACCATATCTACAATAATTTTTCAATTTTTCAACTTATAAATTTTAGATTAATTGTTCAAATTTAAAACTAAAAATACACCTAAAAATCTCGCTAAATCAATTTATTAAAAAAAAGCCATAATATGGCGGATTAAATTAGAAAAGGGCGATTTTCGTATAATCTTAAAAGTAAAGCTAGATGAATTGTAGGGGAAATATTTAAAAGGGATTTTTCGCAGGTATAGTAAAATTTGGGGGGGTTTTTCGCAATTTTTCCTCCTCCTTCGTTCCCCTTTTGATGATGATGATGATGATGATGATGCGCTTCGAATAGGTGTTTCCGGCATTTTTCAACACTTGCTATTTTTTTGTGGCAGGCCATTGAGCTGCGTTTATTTGCAGTAGGATAGGAGAGAGTGCTTCAATTCCGGCACTATCCATGCAACCTCCAGCTTCTTCACTCCCTCCCCGTCCGGGCTCCTTTGGACCTGGAGCAGCAGTACAGGTCATGGCCCCTCCACGGCCTCCTGTGGTTCTGGAAGGAAGTTCATTACATACTGGAAATTATTCTTTCAATGAAAATGTACAGCCCAGGCAGACAGATCAATCGCATAGAACTGTATGTACGATTAAATATGCTTTATGTAAAACCCTATCATGATTTTCTTGTTTTGTCATTTTGATTTGCATCACGAGATGCTTATTTGACACGACTTGCACCCTTTAGTAATACTGCGCAACTGGCATAAATTTTCTGTAAGCTTCTCCCTAACTAGCTCAAATTGACGTTGTTTGGTGGTGAAATTGTCTTTCAGAAAGCTCATGACTGTTTATTCGACAGAGTTCCTGGGGTTCCCTTGAAAATTTAACTGTAATATAATTTCTTAAGATAATTAATGGAAGGGTTTTACAGACACGAGCAGTCACTGACCAATAATTTGTTATTAGTAGTTAGAACGTCTGGTAGAATTTTTTTTTACAGCTTCTAGCAGAATAGTGCATGATGCTATTAATTCTCTGAAAAAAAAAATATTTACAAAGGCAGCAATGAGAGAAGCATAAAATATCCATTGAGTGGAAGACTGCTAACAATCCCTTTATCCAGTCATTGTGTGTTAATTGTTCCTTAAAAAGAGGCAGTTGCTTGTAAACAGTGTGGGTACTTGTTGTCAAGCTTTATCAATGACGTTAAAGTTGTACCAAAGAGAAATTTTGATTAAGAAATCAGTACACTGACTTACACCAGTTTGGTGGTTTCAAAACTTTGTCGGTTTTTTATCCTCATTCTCAAGTTAAATGCGAACTTACCATTTCTCGTATTTAATAGATTTGGATTTGTTTCTGATTGTAGAATGTAAGACCTGATGGTACCCAAGAAATGGGATCAATGACTTCTGCACCAGCCTTTATACAATCTATTTCTCAGCCTGCTCATCCAAATCCTAGTCCTAATATGCCTATGTGGATGCCCACTGCTCCAACATTTCAAGTTCACACAGGGCTTCCTAGAACTCCTTCACTACCTGGTACCCCTGGAATATCTTCTTCTGTGCCTTCTCCATCAACTTCAACGGCTTCGTCTGTAGATTCCACTGCACATTTACAAACCTTTATGCCTAATGCTCCTGTTTTCTCTAACCCCCAGATTCAGCATAACACTGTTGCTATGTACCCATCTATGTCTCAGTCTGCTTCCCCTGGACCATGGTTGCATCCTCAACAGATCAGTGGCTTTGCTAGACCATCATTTTCACCATATGCTGCTGTTGTTCCTGGTCCTTATCCCATGTTGTCTCATGGTATGCCACCGGTTTCTGTTTCATTTCCTGATAATATCCAGCCTCCTGGAGTTTCTCCAGTGGTATCTGCAGTTGGTGCCCCTACAGCTTCCTTTGCTGCTGGTGGCCAGTCGTCTGTTGGTTCTGGTCAGGCAGAGTTACCTCCTGGAATTGGTAAGCCAGAACTTACTTTCAAATATTGTTGCATTTATGGATCCATTTACTCTCTGTTGCTATGTAATGCCACAAGAATTTTTTGTAGATAACAGTGAGCGTAATGCTGAAACTAAAGATATAGCTTCTACTAAGGAACAACTGGATGCTTGGACGGCACATAGGACAGAAATGGGGACTGTATACTATTATAATGCATTGACGGGGGAGTCTACATATGAGAAACCGTCTGGTTTTATATGGGAGGTACTGCAAGAATTACTATATATATAATATACATATTGTTAAATATTTAATGGGTATCATTTTTGGAAGTCTTAATGGCCAATATTTGGTTAAGTTGAAGAACCTTATCTTTCCAGATTTATTATGCGTATGATTTTGTTACACCTGTACTGTTCTCTTTATTAATTAAGTTCCTTTGGGTCAAATATTCTGTCCATATTTCCAAAGGTGTGCTTATGTACTAGTGTACATGCTCTTTAACCTAACATTTCTAGATTTTAATGGTAGCTGATGGTATGAAGAATGTGATGACCCTTGAACTTAGTGGTTTTGTTAACAATACTGGGATAATGTGAATGGAGGCTCTGTTTGAAAGGCTGGTGATGACCTAATTTTAGGAAGTGAGATAAGTGACTTGAGCAAACTTTCAGTCCCTTTAGCTTATGGACTTTAAATCATAAAATATTTCCTAGAAAATGATACTTTGCTTTGCGCACTGAAATGATGAGAGAATAAAAAGGAGGATGGATGCAAAGACTATGGTAAGAAAAAGTGGCGTACCAGTTCTGGATTATGTAAAGTTTCCTAAAACTGCACTAGAGTATCTTGACTTCGTGATTTCAGGAATTGGTAGCATCAGTGAAGGACCCCCAGTCCCACATTCTTGACTAATTTCTGGTGGAACACTAGTAATATCCACTTTTTCCATGTTGAACACCACAGTTTATTGATGATGTTGATTCAAAAATTGCTCCCTCCCTCTCTCTCTGATTATGTATTGATATAACCTTCAAGACTTATTTTCTTGATTGATTCTGATTTATTTTATTTTTATAAATGCAGTCCGATAAAGCAGCTGTGCAGCTAACTCCTGTTTCATGGTGAGTTTGCTGTCATTAATGGATACCAATTTATACCTTCATTTTATGTTCCACTGTTGTTTAGTTCTTAAGAAAAGCCATCTTTGATCTTCATCAACTTCAATGATCCTGCTGTCAATTTTCGGTTTCATGAATGCACAGATGACTGGTGATACTAGTTACCTTTTTTTCTCGCTGTAAACTCTCTCTCACATCTAGCTGCAAAGGGAGTTTGCTGTTTGTTCTGCTATGTATCTGGTTAAATTCCAAGTCCGTTTCTAAGCCGAGTTTCTTGATTGGAAGTTAATCTGATGTCTTGTCATGCTCTCATGTGTTCAGGGAGAAATTGACTGGTACCGACTGGACACTGGTTACCACTAACAACGCCAAAAAATATTACTACAATGCTACTACTCAGGTATGTTATAGTCAAATCCTAAATACTCGTGTCCATATCCATTTTGTTTCCCCATAAATATGTAGGTCAGAGGCATATGATATTTGTCAGATGAAATTGATTTCTATTTGTCCTTATTTTTTGAGATCTTTTTGTCTAGATGACCCTGAGAATCTCCATTATCCTTTTTGGATGATGCTTGATATGGCCGTATGGGTTATGGTTTATCTGTTTGTCTGCTTATTCTTTTCTTCTCTTACAACTGTGCAAGTCCTGGACTTTGGAATTGTTCGACTGCTGCTGCATGCTCCTGAGTCACGACAACTACCCATAAGGATGTAGACCTAGTTCTAACTTTTCATTTCAAAACGTGAGGCATTCTACGAATATGGCATGCTTGGTAATCAATTTTCCGAATAGATGAAATTGTTAATGATGTTAACATGTCTTACTTTTGGTTGCAAAAGTTCCACTTAAATCTTGTCTAAGTAAAATACTTGACAAGTGAATCACTGGGTGATATTAGATATACGGTATGTTCTTAAATCAAAATAAGATTTCAATAAGTGAAAAGGCTGTCAAGTGGTTCTTCAGTTTTCCTTTGTACTTTCTACCCTTACCTTTATTTTTGGTACCTAAAGTATATAAATGAATTTCTAACGTTTCCATTATAAGGTTTTTTCAGTTTACATGTAGACCTCTACAGGTTATATAAATATAAAAGGAACAGAAAGATAGAACGATAAAAATATCCACATCATCAATTGGCACTTCTAATGTTTAGATCTGATTTAGGCTGGTAACTCTATACTCGTCAGTTGCTCCAAACTTTGATTTGAAGTAATATTTCTATTTGTTTTTTCCTGTCTTTGTTCTTTTCAATAATTTGAAGTATACATATGATACAGTTGGAAATAATTTTACTAGTTATGATAAGTAGCGAGTATCAAACCTTGAGAGAAAATTTCGTATCATGGACATACTTTAGGTGGGAATTATTTGATCTTGACAAACCTCGAGGGTTGTAAATTTATGCACATGCATTTTAACCCCAACCCAAGGGAGGATCTCTTATCAGCATGGAATATCCATTTAATGCTGAGGGAGAGATCCTTTCTCAATATTGTTTTTGGGTATCCCATCATTTTTTGTTATGGTGACATGATGGCAAGAGTAATCTGTAAACTCGTAGCTTATGAAGCACAGATACTTTAAATTAGGAATTTCAGCCGGGTCGTATTGCCGTGCCATGTTCTATTTTACGTGTAAATAAGTGTATCGTGCCAAGTCCTCGTGCTCTGTCTCGTATCAACTACCTTGTCCGTGCTTCCTGGCTGATAGCAATCACAGTGGCGGTCTCTGCAATGTATTTGTTGCATGTTAGGCTATATGGTTGCTCTAACACTTTTCTACTGTTCTATACTTTGTCTTGACCTGCATCTTGTTTTATTTGGTGATGACCTTATTGGTGGAGAAATAACAACATCATCTGTTTCTTAATCAGTTAAGTTGCTGGCAAGTACCTAGTGAGCTCGTGGAGTTGAGGAAGAAGCAAGATGCTGATGCTTTGAAAGCTCAATCAGTGCCAGTGCCAGTACTGGTGCCAAATACTATTGCAGTTACTGAAAAAGGAACTGGTCCTGTTAGTTTGAGCATACCTGCTGCTAACACAGGTGGACGTGATGCTGCAGCTGTCAGACCCTCAAGTGCCTCTGTGTCATCTTCCGCACTAGATCTCATCAAAAAGAAGCTTCAGGATTCTGGAATACCTGATTCTACGTCTCAGGGCCCAGCTTTATCGGGTACTGCAGCTTTAGAACTAAATGGATCAAAACCTATTGACTCTCCAATCAATGATCTGCAAATGGAGAACATTAAAGATAAGCGCAAGGATACAAATGGTGATGGTGATATGTCCAATTCCTCTTCCTCTTCTGAGGACGAAGATGGAGGTCCGACCAAAGAGGAATGTATCTTACAATTTAAGGTACTTTTGTTTTGATCTTCTATTGTTTGCTCGTTATGTAAATTTTAATCCTCGAGCATATTTGCAAATGGCCATTTGAATTTTGTGCATCGGTTTCTTGAGGTGCCATCCATATTTTACAAATAATGGTGTGCATGCTCACATGGATTTTTGGATGGCTCTAGAGAGCTCATCTGCACTTCATTAATGCCTGTTCGTTCTAAATAAGTTAAGGGACCATAGAACTACTGTCAATTAGAATCTCCAGCTGTCAATCTGCTTACCGTCTCCTGAATTTTTATAGGAACTTCGACATCGCTGGACCCTGAAACGTGCAATAGTTTTCCTACAAACTTGACTGTATGAACAGGACTGGGAGTGTGTTTTCGTATGTGCAGCAAAAAATGAGCACTTTAGGGTTGTCAGATTGTTGTTTTCATCTGCTTTTCGGGGTAGCTGTGTCTAAGTAGGCTTATAGTTTTGACAGTCGACAAGTATAGCTTCAGTTAACAAATAAGATTTGGGGTGTTTGTGAGAAGCATGTTATTAAGATGTGCAACAAGGATACTATTTCTTGCTGATGAGCGAAGTTGATACATGAAGATAATTTGCAAAGTTAACAATAGGACTCCAAGATGCCCTGTGAACTGACTTGGAAATTGGTATTTGCCTAGGCTGGATTTTCATTGTTGATTGTGTAAAGTTCAGGCAAGGAAATGGACTGAGAAACTGTGTTGTAGTGCACGAAAGAATGTTTGGGATATGGAAGTCCCAAACTCTAAAAGTATGATTATGACTTATTTCCTGTTGCAGTCACAATGATCTGTTTGCAACTTTTGATTTTGCAAGGAGTGATTCCCCTGGCTCCTGATGTATTAGAAACCAATATTAATTGAAACATAGTAGGCCTCTTAAAAGTGCCGAAGGTGTGCAAGCTTTCTTTGGCTGGGTGGATGGGGCATTCATGACAAATCTTGTAGAAACGATGATGACGGTTTCATTCTCTATATGCCTGATTCAGTGGATTTTTCCTATCATTCATATGTGGAGATTCTTCCTGTTTAATTCAAGAGCGCGCATAAATTGGTGTAATTTCTGGAGGTATTACAGACAAATGTTTGACATTGGTTATTTTAAATTATGAAGAAGTACCTTCCATTGTGAATATAGACATATTAACAACTTTCCTCTAAATGCATTAGTTTGTAAATCTATCAGTAACATAGATACTATCAAGATCAGATTGAGCTTAATTTGTTCTCTAATCAAATAAGAGGAGCAGTATAAATCTCACTTGATAAATGATTTTGAATGAAGAAACAAAGTTATGGTTTGCAACAAATTTGACGCTGCAAACTGTAGTTGATACTAAGAAGAGAAGGGTTTTTTTTTTTTTTTTGAAATATATTGCATCTTAACTTGCTGGGAGAAGTATCTCTCTACTATTCTTTTTTTTTTTAAATTGCTGGAAATGGATTCTCCCTACTCTTTGGAGTTTAAGCAGGTTTTAATTGAACTATTCTTCTTTGGTAAACTCCGCGTGCAAGGGTTTTTCATTCTCGTTTTCACTGGTGATGTATTCTCCTTTTTCAGGTTATGAACTCTCTGACAATGTTCTGAACTTGCCACTTTCTCTTGCTCCCTCGCTTCTCTTTCTCGTGCACATTAGTACCCCCAACATTATAAATCAATTACTTCTCCCATCCCCTCGTTTCACTTAAATATCTCTTTTATGTTGTTGTTGGCTCCTCAATTGCTGTATTGTTCTTTCAGGGTTGTAATCACTTCTTTAAACTATGTGCGATATGTTGAGATTCTCCTACATGAAGTCAGATCTGTATATTTATGGTTCAATTCCTATTGCATTCCGTTCTCATTTGTGATTTTAAATTCTAGGAGATGCTGAAAGAACGAGGAGTGGCACCATTCTCCAAATGGGAGAAAGAACTTCCTAAAATAGTGTTTGATCCACGCTTTAAGGTTTGTGGGTTCATTTAGCAATGAATTACTCTTCTGGTTTTAGTACATGTTCTATTTTTAGAACCTTTTCACATATGTTGTACTTTTGTTTAAATTTCTACACTTATAATTTTTTATGGGTATAAATTTTCTGATGCTCTCAAATCATTTGATTGGTCAGATCTGCTCTCAGGGTTTGATGTCTTTGCTATTTGTAGTTGCATCGCGTTGTTACCTATGTACTTTGAGAATGCGATATCTTAATTGGATGAAGAATATAAGGTTGCACTTATATCATTGACAATGATTAGCATTGCTGTCTTCCCCACCCCCACCCCCTCTTTGTAACCGTTGCGGTATCTAAAAACTTTCCAATTTTGTTAATCAGTTCAATATGTAGAGTCTGGAATACTCTTGGAAAGATGTAACCTTTTGTTCTGCTGGTAAGTTCTTCTAATAAGTTGGTTGCTACAAAAAGCTATTTTTTTCCAGCCTAGTAAATAAAAGTAATTGTTTGTTTCTGATGTCAGTCTTTCATGTGTGCTTTCGTTATTCTTGCACTTCATGGTTATTTTGTGATTTCTGGAATCTGGACATTTATCTTAACGGGTACTAAAAATTATTTTTGCGACGTTGGATTACCGTGTTATCTGATACTAAAGTTTAATGGAGGAATAATAAATAGGCATTCGGAATACGGTTCTGTTTATGGTGTTGGTAAAAGGATCTCGATCCGTTTGATTTTCTACGCAGATACGAGATACAGGGAATCAATTTGTTTGTTTGCGTAATACATCTAGATGCTAGTCAATGTTATCAAACAACGTAATATTACATAATTATCCAGGATGACCTGACCGTGGCTGGATACAATTCTAGACCCCAAAGAGCTTAGCGACAGTGTAAGTTTTAGGCTTTTAGAAAAAAAAAAAAAAAAAAGCAAAGGTTCAAATTTAAAGTAGTTTGAAATTACATGCCACTCTCAGGATAATACCTAAAACACTTATGGCATCTCCGGATCAGAATCAGATTGCATCTGTACTATGGTAAATAACTGCAGAGATCTGCAACATGACTACCTTTGTAGAGGAACTTAAGGGGCATTGATAGATAGCATCTTGTGGAGATGGGGAAAAAAATCTAAATTCGCAAAAGTAACTGTAAGTTGTGCTGCACATGTTGACATGATTGAACTGTTGAATGTGTTCTTTCAGCTACTTGTTTAGGGTGTCCAGCCACCAAAAGTCTTATGCTTAACAATTTATGGCATTTGGTTATTATTGAATGATACCAACATTTTATTTCTTATGTGATGCTAGAATTGCCATCTGTATTAGCAACTGACTCTGTTCTTTTGGACCGGACTTAACTAAGGTGAACTGAATTTTGCTGAACTGAACTAAAAAGTGTTGAAATGATCGTAATAATATTAACAATAATAAATATTAATATTAATAATATAAATTATGTATAATAATTTTTAATTAAAAAAATCATTTAAAATTATAATATTAATGTAATAATAATAATAATTATTATGTATAATAATTCTTAATTAAATTCATTTAGAAAATAATATTAATATGATAACAACTATGTAGCACTGGAGACTTCATTTTTTTCAGGAGTATCGGATACGGATACGATATGGACACGTGTACGATACGTAGATACGTGTGTTCGATACGGCAAAATCATTATCATTCACTTCTACAGCTTTGACTATTCGAGTACGTCTTGGATACGGCTTGAACACGTTTTTGGCACGGGTGGAGTAAATTTTTTTGAAATAAATATGAAAATATCAAAAAAATAGTTTAAGAAATTGAGAAAAATTATGCAAAATATCTTTGTGCATAAGATATTACATAGTTGTTAATATTATAAGTATGTAACTTTTTTTCAACTTAAATATGTCAAAAATAGAAAAGAAATATGGAAAAAATATCAAATTTCATTTATAATTCAATAACAAATTATGAAAAAATTATGTATAAGATATTATAGTTCATCTGCATAATAGTTATTAATTATCTAAATGAAAAAACAGATCTGGAAAATGAAAATATATGCATTTAAAATTGAGGAAAATTAGGAAAATATATTTCTAAGTCTTAGCAAATTAGAAACGTTAGCAAGTGTTTGACTATCTGTCATTTTACATGGTTTTATATCTTAATGGTTATTATTTTTCATGCTAAATTTATGTAACTATATATAAAATATACTTTGTGTTTAATAATTGACGTGTCCTAGCCGTATCGTGTCCTATATTTTCAAAATTTACCGTACCGCCGTATCCATGTCGTGTCGGATACGAAATCCGTATCCTTATCCTTGCAACATGGACAATAATAATAATAATGTATAATAATTCTTAGTTAAAATTATTTAAAAATAATATTAATATAATAATAATTATGTATAACAATTCCTAATTAAAATCATTAAAAAATAATATTGATATAATGATAATAATTATTATGTATAATAATTCTTAATTATCATTTGATTATTTCTTGATCCATTGCAAATTTGTAAACTGTTGACGCCCTTCCCATCATATATATTAATAATATTAGATAACAGTATATATACAATAACAATAGCAATAATAATAAATAGTAATAATAATAAATAGTAATAATAATAAAAATTAAATATAATATTATCAATAATACTACTTTTAAATAATACTATTAATAATTAATAATATTTAATAACAAATTTGGATTACAACAACAAAAACAATACTAACAATACAACTACTACAAATAATAAGAAAAACAACAAGATTGATAATAAAAAAATTATATATAGTATTATTTAATATTATTGATATATTAATATCAATAATAATGATAATAATAATAATTTGCTGAACTGAACTGCTGAACTGAACTAAATTCTGAATTGTACTAAACTGAAAAGTGCTGAAATTAAAATGGAATAAAACAAAATGACTCACTAAACTGGCTGCACTTCTTTTTCTCATGAAGTACTAGTCATTCCATGCAATTCTCGATGCAATTTTTATTTTGGATCATCCGGAAACAGCCTCTCTGTGTTAAGACAGGGGTAAGGCTGCGTACATCCGATCCCCCCTTACCCCGCTTTTTGCGGGAGCCATTGAGGCATTGGGGTAATGTTGTTGTTGTTGTTGTTGTTGTTGTGAAAAGTGCTGAAATTAAGCCAAAAAGAACAGAGCCTATGTTCGAATCTCTGGTCAGTGCTCGACTTCATTCCCAAAGTTTGTGGGTGAACTCCCAATTATGTTTATTGAAATTTTGTGCTCTCTCGTGAACTGGAAAAGGTTAGCAGCAGCCATAAGGAGACAAGTTAGGAAATAGAATATAACATGAAAGGTGTAATGATGATCTCTAAGGAGTCTTCAACCTTTATATATATTTATTATGACTATGATTATTTGACTTGGAAATATACTAGAATGAATTTTTATCCCACAAATCCTTGATTTAGTCTTCAGTTCAACTGGTTATTTATCACACTTTCCTCTTATGTTGTGCATCTTATATGTGCTTGGTGCGATTGTGCATCTTATATGTGCTCGGTGCGATTTTTTTTTAATTGTTTCATGAGTGAACTGCTGCAGGCTATTCCAAACCACAGTGCCCGAAGAGCTCTTTTTGAGCATTATGTTCGCAATCGTGCTGAAGAGGAGCGTAAGGAAAAGCGAGCTGCTCAGAAGGCAGCTTTGGAGGGTTTCAAGCAGTTATTGGAAGAAGCAAAGGAGGTTTGATGCAATTGTCTCCTATTAAAGTATTCTCTGTTTCTTTTGGAATTTGAATTCTGGATAGACATTATGGAATCAAAGGGACTAACTAAGAAAGTTTTGGACATTCAGGAGATTGACCATAACACCGATTATCAAACATTTAAGAGGAGATGGGGTGAGGATCCACGTTTTCAGACCTTGGACCGGAAAGACAGGGAGCTGTTGCTGAATGAGAGGTATGATCTGTTACTGCATTTGGTACTTACACAGAGGTAACAGTGACAACCATCTCTGGTTTGTTTCTAAAGTTGGCCCCGTTGGACTTTGTCTTTTCATATGACCAATCATTAATCCGTTATTAGTTGATATTGATAATAGGTAACATGTCAAGCATAAAAAAAAATTAGCTATTCATCGTAATCAGTTCTTAGCTTCCTCTTTCCTTTTTGTATTTGGTTACTGTTGCACCATAAGTCCATAACAAATTCTGCTAATGTGCACAAATTTTTTTTTGAGGTTACACAAATTACTAAGTAACATTGATAAGGTAGAACAGAGTGATGATTCAGGTCCTTCATTAAGATAAGGCAACAAATGTTTTGTGTATAGCTTTTTAACGTCATGCCCATTTTTGTTCCATGTTTCGCCTTCAGGGTTTTGCCTCTTAAAAGGTCAGCTCAAGAAAAAGCTCAAGCAGAGCGTGCTGCTGCAGTATCTAATTTTAAGTCGTTGCTCGAAGACAAAGGAGATATTACTTCTAGTTCCCGCTGGTCGAAGGTAGGCAAGCGGTGATGATTCCTGGTCAAAAATTGTTTTTGCCAACATAGTGGCACATGTATAAATGAATTTCAGAGGCTCATTGTATGTCACTACAGTAAATAATTTTCACGTTAGAAGGGTGAAAGTGAGTGATTCGTCCCCCAAGGATTGTGCTAATTTCAAATGGTTGTTGAAGCTCTTTTTGATGTATTCCTTCCTGAAAAAAAAAAAATCGGAGGCTCAGAGCACCTAACACTATGAAATATACTCACAAGGAAATGGGTTTTTTTCACTAGAATATTTTTGGCAGGCTCAGAGTTTGTAAAATCATGAATAAACTAATATGCAGCATATTAGTCAATAGCGCGGCTTTAGCGCTATAGCGCGTTGAGCGCAGCAAAGCGGAGCCCCATTGCTGAACGCTGTTAAGCGCTCTTCCCTAGGTTTTGTTTAGCGGCCGCGATTTAGCCATCTGTGTTATTAAGCAATCGCGATAACGGGCTTAGCCGTCACTATTTAGAAAAGAGCCCTGGAGTGACTTCGCAGAGCTTATCTGCCACTCTGATTGTTTTCAGTGACCTCAATTCTTCCCTCTGCTGTGCTCGCTGATCCCTTTTCTCTTAAGGAGTTTGTGCAATTTTTATTTAGTTTATGGTTCGCGAACCCTTTTTTTTTCAGTGGCTTTGTATGTGCGTGAAGTTTTTTTAACTTTTTGCAGGCAGGTTTCGTTTGCATTTTTTTTAAAATGATATTTTTTTATTTAATCTTTCTGACTTCTTTTAATTAAATTAGGGCAAGTTATAAGGCAGTTTTTTTCTGTTTTTGCAGACAGACATTTAATTTAATTCTTTAACTCAATAATCTCACTTTAATTATATGTGTGACTTTATTTTGACTATAATGTATTTATTTTGTTATTGCGGTACTTGTTTTACATATATAACTTATTTACAAATTTGTTGCTATATTTTAATATAGCGGCCGCTATTATATCACTATCGCTATATAGCTAAACGGGCACGTCATCGCTACGGGCCGCTAATCGCCATTGACTACTATAATATGCAGAGACTTGATCGGGTTAGTAGTGAATTTAAAATGAAATAGGAACTCTCTGGTTTCTCACTACGATTTCTTCAGGTTTTTAGCGGATTCTCGTTTAGGTTATTGAAGTGATAATGTTGGTAATGCTGCTCAAGATTCTATGACTGGTCAATGGATAGACCTTCATTTGTTTTGTACTTTTGAGTTGTGAAGGTCTGAATGATGCATGATTGGGTTGTTTGGATCTATGCTACATGAAGCTGATCTTAAGGGGAGGTCATAACTTATATGGGTTATGAATGATTACATTCATAATTACTGCATACCACTTTCTAGTTTTAAGGTTTCCGATTCTATTTCCAAGATCTTTTGCAACTAATTGTTGATGGGATAAAATGTTGTGAGACTAACTTATACTGGTGCCGTGCCTCTTCCATTTAATTTCTTGTTAAATGGTCATATCTGCCTAGAATTCAAGTTTAGTGTAATATAACGCACTATATTGCATGACATGCTATTTAATATGAAGAAGGCATCTTTCTTATCTGTGGCCAAATAGTTGATTTCTTCATTACCAAAAGCTACCATCTTGCTTCCAAACAAGTGGCTAAGATGATTTGTGACCTATACATGTTGAGATATTTACCTCATCCATACGACACAGCATGGTTTAATTCTCTAATAGTGCAAATAACACGACTTGGGGCCATTTATTTTGCTCATAAGTGCTACTGATTGTTAAAGGACATTTTAATGCTTGTACCGATCTACTTTAGAAATTACATTTTCCTGTTTGGATTAGTCGCCTGTCTTTGAAAACATAGTTGTTGCTGTATTAATGCTGGCAACCTCTTTATGTTCTGGAATCGACATGCGAGTTTTTTCTTGTTGGATTTGAAAAATTGATTAAAACAAGTCATTTCATGGTTGAGGTTGATACTTGGTATAGTGAAAAAAAAAACAGATCGCATTAACTTTATTAGATTGAACCAAAAGGGCTTTAATTTCCCCCGAAAGCAGTTTCCCCCAAAATCAGTGAGGGTAACCCATATTTTGACTTGGGTTGTAAGAACCTTATGGATTTTTCTTTCAATTGGTATTTTCAGGTTGAAAGTATGCAGACTGGGAGGACCACTGACTAATAGTTGAATTTGGTCGAAAGTTACATATGTTGTCTCTCTTTGTTGCTAGACACTAGGATGGTTTACACGTTCTCTTTTTGGGGTATTCACAGGGAGATTAGCAAGCAGTTTCCGTGTAATTTATTCCAGTATTTAAGAAATCTTTCCTCTTTGTAATGTCTCTGTCAACTTGAATACATGGTGGTGTATTTTGTTCTATAGCTGTTTTGAGATATGTAAAGTTCTTTTACCTCTGATATATATACGGTTCTTGTCTGTGGTAGGTGAAGGATTGCTTAAAAGGTGATCCGAGGTACAAGTCTGTCAGGCATGATGATAGGGAAAAGTTATTTAATGAATGTGTTTCTCAACTTAAGGCTGCTGAGGAAGAGACAATTCGGAAGGCAAAAGCAAAGCAAGATGAGGAGGTGAGAATTATGCTCACTCCCAAGTTTCCACTTACACGAATGCTATTTTTTTTTTTTTTTTGGAATTAAGCACATCACGTGTGTTTTGCTTTAGGTTATCCAAAAACAAGTCATTTCATTAACATTGTTTCATTAATTTGATTAGTATATTGGATATTCTTATCATGTCAGAAGAAATCATCACATTTATACCTCTTCTCCATCATTTGTTTTCTTTCATGATGAAGTCCATTTTTCAAATGGTTTCTATCTAATGTTGATTAATATGTGAACAAATTGGGAAGATTATATTTATACTATTTTAGCCCACTATTGCAAGTTGGAAGGCCCTTCTTTTTGTTCAGGAAACATCTTGTCTTGTCACTTTTTTTCATTTGGTGATCTAGATTCGCAGTAGTAATGGTGTAATGGGACATGGTTATAGCAATTATCTTAACTCATTGATATTTATGACTTCCCATGCAATTGGAAAAACCTATGCTGATGACGATTTTGGAATGTCCTTTAGTTTCTCCCTTGTATGAAGTCCGCGACACGAAGGGCATTTGGGAAAAAACTTCCCTACCTTGCTTTCTTTGCATGAACTTATGTGTTCTAGACCACTAATTGGCACTATAATCTTCATGCCATTGACACCAACATAGTTGGGGGCTTAAGGTGCCTTGCAGTTGATGATGATGATGATGATGATGATGATGATGAGTTCTGGATTTGAATTTAGATACAACATTCTGATGTATCAAGTTAGGTCTGAGATCTATACCTCTATATTAAGATGCAATTTTTTTTTTTCTTGATTCAGTCTCGCACTAATGATTCCAGGTCATGTTGTGGCCGAAGCAAATAAGCCCCTTAAATTTCAATAAATAGTAAAAATCCTTCTATTTTCTAAAACTCTGCACCTCTCTGAACTGACCCAAGTAATGGAAGTGTTCTCTCATGCCAAAAAATGTAATTGGGTTAACAATTTACTCTTCTCTTACCTATTGGACAACAGAATTAACTCTTGATTTTAGCTTCATTGCCGACCTGACCATTTCAGAACACCGCCACCAAACTTCTCTCTACTGCCACCACCACTGCAACCAACTTCTTCCAAGTAATGAGCTCGCTCCAACTAATATGGTATAAATTGCTCCTCGCTCTACTCGTACCCAATTATTATGGAACCTACCTATAACTGAACTGGAACCTCTGGAACCCCCACGAAAGCAGGTCAGGTCGTGCCCTCTACTGGTGTTCCGAATACGAAGCTAGTTTTATGTAAGTTTGAGAAAATTAAAAGAATTATAGAAAAGGGGGTGTTAATATGAAATAATAATCACATTTGACACCATGACAATGTGCCCTTCATAAGCAGTCATCTTTGGCTTTGCTTGCCATATCATGCCCACTCCTGTCTCCTAAATTTAGCAATTCCCTCTATATCTCATCTTTGATGCCTAAACCTTCTCTCCCCGCTCACGTGCATCAGATTATTCCTCTACCTCAACAAGTCTGATGCTGTGCTTTAACCTTTGCTAGTGAGCTTCAGCCTTGTGGGCAGCTACAACTTGGAGATCTTATGGAGATTCGATGTTTGAAGCACTTTGAGTACTTCGACAATGTGGACTGTGCAAGTCATGTTTGTTAAACGGGCTTAGGTAGAACTCATCCCCAAAAGCTAGATTGAAGGGAGAGGTACCCAACCCACATTTATACAAAATAACAACCCCACTTAGCAATGTGGGATAAACACAACTTCTAACCCACCCGCAAGCTGAGCCTGCCAATCCAAATGGGTCATGATTCAAACTCAACATTGCCTCTAAACAACAAACTTGGGTGCTCTGGTACCATGTTAAATTCGGGTGAGTTAGTGCTGACCATGAAGTGCACATGATTGAAGAGAGACCCACTAGCCACCTAACTAAAACCAATTGGTGATAGGAAGAGTAGCTCACTATGCTTAAAAACTAGACTCGCCTCATCTTTCAATTAATCAATGTGGGACAAGATAACACATAGGTGACATATTCCCACATGCCCCTTTAACTTATGATTCCTTCATCAATCCACTGATCATAATTGTTAAAGGCGATAGGCGCACCAAGGCGATATGGGCTCAAATCGCTTGAAGCGCAAGGCGCAACGTTCTAACCATCCTTTCTGCGACCTTTACTATGCGAGGCACGCGCCCGAGAGAGGTAAGGCGCATAAAAACCCAAAAAAAATTAGAAGTATAAGATTTATAAAAACATAATCACAAGAAAATATAACTATCCACAAAAAACACAACAATTAACAAAATTAAAGTGTCGGAAGAACAAAGATAACTTTTAAAGTATTCTGAAAAAATAAAGAAAACAAAAAACAAAAAAGAGTCTTAAATCAGAGGCGCCCCTGAGGCGCACCCAGACGCGCGCCTGGATGAGCCTGAGGTCGCCAACCTTTCGGCTCAAAAGGGGGACTGGCTTTTTTTCTGCATGCCTTGCTCCTGAGGCGCGCCTCATAACGACTATGCCACTGATTATCAGAAATCCCACATGCTCCATCATATCAACGGCCCATCTGGCCGAGCATGAGCCTGCTCTGATACTATGTAAAATGGGCTCGGGGTAGAACTCATCCCCAAAAGCTAGCTCGAAGGGAGAGGGTGTCCAACCCACATTTACACGTAACAGCCCAACCTAGTGATGCGGGACAAACACAACTTCTAAAATTGTTACAGAAGAAATTCTAGCCTTCATGAATTTTTCCAGCTATCTGAGAAATTGTGATATTCTAGCATCATGTGTTCTATCTGTTTTTGGAGTTGAGGGTATTCTCTACGTTTGATTTTTGCACAATAGCTTGAGAGTACAACAACAACAACATCTAAGCCTTAGTCCCAAAATGATTTGGGGTCGGCTAACATGAATCGAACTTTGAAACCGTCAATGATCGTTACATAAATAACATAAAAGGAGAAAAAGAGGGAAAAAAGTAGAGAAAAAAGCAAATAAAAAAAAAAGAGAATGAGAAAAAAAAATGAAAAATCTTGAAAAATAAATTAACAAATAACATGGAATAAAAGAAAATAAGAATAAAAATACAGAAAAGAAAAAAAAAATCAGATTCCATCCACCATCCGTCGCCACATTTGCCTCTCTATCGCCATACTTTCTCCAATTCCAAGAAACTGCATATCATTTTCAATCATCTTTATCCAAGTTTTCTTGGGTCTTCCTCTACCTTTCACAACATTACTTGTTCCCCAACTTTCTAGCCTCCTCACTGGGGCATCAACAGGTCTTCTTCTCACATGACCAAACCATCGTAATCGATTCTCCATCATCTTGTCTTCTATAATCGCTCTTACCTTCTCTCTAATCACCTCATTTCTGAGCCGATCCTTTTTTGTATGACCACACATCCATCGTAGCATACGCATCTCCGCCACATTCATCTTTTGAACGTGACACTGTTTTACAGTCCAACACTCGGTGCCATATAACAGCACAGGCCTAATTGCCGTGCGGTAAAATTTACCCTTTAATCTATGAGGCATGTCAGGATCACATAAAACTCCTGTGGCACTCTTCCACTTCAACCGCCCGGCCTTTATTCTGTGAGCCACATCGCCATCTAGCTCTCCATCCTTTTGGATAATAGATCCAAGATACCGAAAGAAAGTAGATCCATGAACAACTTTCCCATCAAATGTGATCATCCCCTTTTCGCTAAACCTACACTCCATATATTCAGTCTTACTTCTGCTCAGCCTAAAGCCTCGAGCTTCCAAAGTATCCCTCCAAAGTTCCAATTTTTGTTGCACTCCAACCTTCGTTTCATCAATCAACACAATATCATCTGCGAACATCATACACCACGGAACGTCATTTTGAATTTCTCTTGTCAATTCGTCCATGGCTATGGCAAAGAGAAAAGGACTAAGAGCAGATCCTTGATGCACCCCAATCGTAATAGGGAATTCTTCTGTCCTCCCAATATTAGTACGTACACTTGTACTAGCTCCCTCATACATGTCCTTTATAATGTCAATATATTTCCGCGATACACCCTTCTTTGCTAAGGCCCACCAAAGTACTTCTCTTGGTACTTTATCATATGCCTTCTCTAAATCAATAAAAACCATATGTAGATCTTTCTTTTTATCTCGATAATGTTCCATCAACTGCCGGATAAGATAAATTGCTTCCATGGTCGATCTTCTAGGCATAAATCCATATAGCTTGAGAGTATGAAGATAATTTTAGCTTAACTCATTTTTATCACAATGCATCTCCTGTTACAATTATCATTGGTTTGAAAATGACATATATCAAGGTCTAGTCTTGTATTTAATTTTCTTATATGCCTATTCTCAACGGCATTGACTGGTGTTCACTTTTCTCATTGTTCTTACTATAGAAAAGGTAATTCAATATGCATTTGCCTTGCGGTGTAGAAGTATGTTTACTTGTTTCCAAAATAAGATTCGCTAAAATGCATTGCTTTAGTACTAATAGGAAAGCTAGCGCACGTGAAGGACCTGAAACTGAAAAATGATATAACACAAATGAAAGATATATTAAGGATCAAGCGCAATACATAATACACCTTATTAGGTTTTATAATATCAATCATTCATTTGTGATTTTGTGTTTATGTACGCTTGTAGGAAAAATTGAAGGAAAGAGAACGAGCTCTACGCAAGCGAAAAGAAAGGGAGGAGCAAGAAGTTGAGAGGGTGAGACAGAAAGCTCGCCGAAAGGAGGCTATTGAATCATATCAAGCTTTATTGGTAGAAACAATAAAAGATCCCCAGGTATTAAGATGCGTCTGATTCTTGGGTATTTGGATTTTATGTAATATCTGTAGTTCGTATGTTAGTCCTATTCTGTTTACAAAGATTATTCCTGACATTTGCTAAATTAGTCAACGTAATGTGGCGTACGTATTCTTCTTATACATAGCAAAATTACACCTGACGTGGTAATTTAGATTGTGAAGCACCAATCAGCTGAACCGTTACAAACATTAAGATTAAGTACCAAGATTCTGAAAACCGTACCGGTCATCAATCTGGTGAAACTGTAGGTTCAGTGGTCACAGGTTCGACCGTGTTCTAACCTGGGGTAATTAATTTATATTTTTGAATATTAAATACTCTCTGTCCACAAACAACTTATCCCTTTGATTTCGGCACGGGTATTTAGAAATTAGTTGAGTGTGTTGTGTGATTGGAATAAGGTTCCTACTTTTCTTGTAGTTTTAAAGTGAAATGTGTAGGGTATACTTGCTAAAAATGGAATGGGATGATAAAAGCATTAGTAGTTTGTGGACAGAGGAGTAATATTTTAAGTAACTAATAAATGTAAATCTAAAACATCAGAAATCAATATTTAGAGAATTATATTAATATAAATGACTAAATAATTGATGCATTTGCAAAATATTTTAAATGTGTTTCTATTTATGTTAAAATATATTAAATTACATAAAAAACTAACTGGTTCGCTCAGTTTTTTGCACCAGTTTCGTTCTGGTTCGACCAGCGTTGACCGGTTCTTTGGATGTCTTTTTTTAAGGAGAACCGGACCTGACCAGTTCCCACTCTGATCGGTCGAACCGGCCTGTCTGCTCCTCAGAACTATGTCAAATGCTGTCGGCAGATTCAATATATGGATCTGCGTAATTTACCTAGGAATGTTCTTCAATTCTAGCTTTGTCGCACTAAACAAAGAAATGTTATATCTTGTGTTTTGTGTGCACGATAGGCATTTGAAAAGTGATTGGTTTACTAAAATTTGGTTTTGGTCCCATTTGCCTCTTATCGCTTATATATATATATATATATATATATATATATATATATATATATATATATATAACTTCTGATACTTCTAGAAATTAATAGATACCATCGAAAAATCACATGGAGTTGATTGCAGTTTCTATGTTGACCAACATTTATAATAGAAAGTTAGAATCTACTGACCACAAAACTTTAGAATCTACTTCTAAACAGCATTTTGCCTCTGGTGTGAAGGATATGACGGGGTTGAAATTCTTCTTCAGTTGCCTTTATGTAATGGTATATCCGTGACATAAGATTCTTGTTTTTTTAATGGAGATATTGTACAAAGCAAACTTTTGTTTATCCCACTCCCTTGCACATGTCATCACTGACCAGCATTATCCCTTCTTTTCCTTCTCACTTTTTGAAGTGGTCTTTTTGCTTTAAGATGATAGTGTGAAAGATAACTAGCAAACAGAATCTCTCCATTTTGAGTAATTTTCGACATCTCACATAAATTGATGAGGTTTTAATTAAGATTATCTTGTTGACGGCATGATCATTGTAACAGTCAGCAGAATCACCTCATGGCCATTGCTCCTACGATCACCATTTCCTTTTTAATGGTGAAGTGACATTGTTGGAGAATGGAAATGTGGAATCTGTTCAAGCCATATATTTCATCTGTCTGTAAGGGCGTATCTCTCTGTTTGTAACATAATGTTAAATTGAAATATTTTGTGCAGCCTCGGACATAGATGTTGCCAGTTGAAACCGTTTAAATCCTGTCTTGTGTATGCAATGCTTCTTCCAAATTCTATATGCTTTGATTTGTTACCTAACATTATTTGCTGTGTGCATGTTACATGTAGGCATCCTGGACAGAATCAAAGCCTAAGTTGGAGAAGGATCCTCAAGGACGTGCTGCAAATCCTCATTTAGATAAATTTGACTTAGAGAAGCTTTTCCGGGAGCATGTTAAAACTTTGCATGAGGTTAGCTGCCTTTTCTGATATCTAACACTGGTTTCTCTGGCTCTTAAGGTGCATGTTAGATTTTAGAAATGGCTAGAATTGTTGGAATAATAATTAATCATTCATTTAGTTTTCATTTTAATCAACTCATGTGGGCACAAACAACTAATAAATATATAGGGGTAGGATAAAAAAATGAGTATTTGCCTATCAGGGAAATGGGAACCCTTTTCCAACCTTTAGATTAATAAAAATGGACGGTAAGTGCGATATATTTTTCATGTAAAACTGATAACAAATCAGTAAAATTGTTTTCTAAAGAAAAGTTAAATTGTTATGAGAAATGACTGTGCCATTTTACCCTTTCCTATGCGAGGGTTTGAAGAAATAGGTGTAATTAGTTGGTTGTCCTTCTGTGGCAACTTTTCAGCCATCTAGATCTACCAATGCAGTGGGACTAGATTGGTTCCTAGTTCCTACCCCCACGTGTGTGTGTGTGTGTGTGTGTGTGTGTGTGTGTGTGTATTTTCCCTACCCCCGCTCGGCCACTCCTCTAGTCCCAGTTCAGTGATGATTGAGTGACCACCACTGATGACATTCTAAACAGTGAATGTTGTTGGAACTAGGAAAAGGTACTAATAAATAAAGGTTATTTTTGTTTGATAAAGAATTAAATTACTACTGAAAAGTTTGTTGTTTATTTACTTTTGTGCATTTACCTAACTTTTACCTAGATTTATGATTTAGCCATAAATAATAAATTAATGGTTTTTGGTTAAAGCTTAATTTGTGTGCATAGGAAACTAAAAAATATCTGCTATTGATCATCATAGATCCCCAAAGTCGGTGTATTTTACATTATTAATTTGTAAATATGTTGAAAGAAAAGACTTTAGATGTATAATTATTGTTCAGTTGACTAGGGAAACTGGAAAATAGAAAAGCTATTAAATTCATATTTGTGAAGTTGAATCAAGAAAATAATAGTTCTCTATAGAAACTTTACTTTAATATTATGAAATCCACCTTTGTCAGTTAATTAATACTCCCTCCATCCCACCTCCATCCCACTTGAGACATCTGAAGAGAGTACCTTGATTAAGGTTCAACCTTTTATTAGTCATTTTTTTTTTCAATCAATTAATATTGTAGTTTATATAACGAAGAACTTTAATTTTAGGGATATAAATCTTAATTAGATGTTAAAATTTTAGTGTGAAAGTAGACTCTTCTATTAGGACAAGATCATGTATTGAAAGTACTTCAAGTGGGACGGAGGAGTATAATTTAGTTTGAGCCAACTGCAAAGTGTAGTTACTTTTAATTAATCATGACTTGCCTGTTATACTTTATCTTCCGAACCAGAGTCTGCGATACCCACGGTGCTGTCTCCAGCTACTTTGTGGCCTAGTTTCAACTAAAAAATAAGGTATTTAACTAAAAAAATTCAGAAAAGATAGACGGTAATCTCAGAATTTCTTGATTGCATCTGAAACTGCAAAAATTGTTTGGAAACAAGCTGGAATTCTATGTTCGTCATCAAGACAATGTCATCCATAAACTGAGAACGACATTTTCAGTAAATGATATTTAAGCTCTGAAGCTATATCTACACAACATCTCGAGTATACATACTAACTATGTACGCAGTTATAAGCTCATTACATAGTATAACACTAGATGAGGCCCTTAAAAAATTGTGGCCCTAGATACTAACTAGCCGGACTCCCCTTGGAGCCGGCACTGTGTAGCAATCCAAGAATGAGGGTGCATTATAGGTGCTGTGAGAGGCAAAAATAGCGGAGAATTTAATCCATGCTAAATTATTATATCCATCATTCTTGTATTTATCCTCCAATGAAATGTGATCTCTTCCAGATACCACTCTAAAACTAGAATGAAGCACAAGAATCTGTTCATGCAGTGGCCTAACTGAATTTTCTTTTTGATTCTAGAGATGTGTGCTGGATTTTAGAGCTCTACTGACAGATGTCTTAACTGTGGAAGCCGCGGCTCAACAAACGGAAGACGGTAAAACCATTGTTACATCTTGGTCTACAGCCAAACAAGTCTTAAAGAGTGATCCGAGATATAACAAAATGCCGAGAAAGGAAAGAGAGCCCTTATGGCGTCGGCATGCTGATGAGATGTTGAGGAAGCAAAATAAAGCGAACGATCAAGGCGATAATCCAGCAGCAGAAGGATTAAGTAGTAGAACTTCTGTTGATTCCAGGAAGCACCTATCTGGAGGTTCGCGGAGAACACACGACAGAAGGTAGGTAGGCTGCTTTTCTTCATCCTTTTTTTTTTTTTTGGTTTTCAGTGAGTTCTATAGCGCGTCTGTTATTCATCCGAGTTCGTCGGAGTTTCTGTCAGGTGAAATTCTAAATTCCACCTTACCCATGCCGTAAAATGAGATCGAATGTAAGGGAATGATCAAATGTGTTTGTGACTGTGAGAATCCATTTACATATCAACTGTAGATTTTGGTGATGTGAATTTTTGGTTATTTATGCAGAGAAAGTGAGTTTGTTTATCATTCTTACCGAGATTCAGCTGCAGATTGATTTACTTTCCTGCCTGTGGAAGTGGTCAAATCCCAATTTGAAATTTCTTTTAAGACGAATGTATAATATCTTTTGGAGATTCATCTCTTCTCTCCTTTTTTGTTTCCCTTCTTTTTTTGAACTTTGCCAATTTTTACACACTTCTTTCTTTTGCAACTTAACTATAAATTCATGCATGTTTTGTACTTTACAACTTCAGGCCATATGTCCCAATTTTTGTTGCACTCATTGTATTGTACCCTTAGACAACATATCCTGAACCAAGAGAAATTACTCACTCTGCTCGCTGTTGCTATAGACCACGTTCTAACCTTTACTTCTTCAACCAATTTTTCGGGTTTGGTTTCATTTACTTATAAATACAGTTCTCTTAGATTTCCACATTTGCCAAACAATTCACATCCAAGTACGTCCTAATCCTCGGCTGCTCTCATTCGTACATGTAGGTCCACGCGCTCTAGGAAGTAATTTGTCGGATTTTCATGCGTAGCTCTTGGAGTTGAAATCAAATATTCAGTTGATTGCTCATTATTTTATAACATAATATTTTTGAAAAATTGCAACTGGATGCTCATTGATTTTTACTTGATATATACCCCTTATGTCTCACCTGAAAAATCTACTTTGGCTGTATAACTTGTTTTAAACTATCTATTTCCACTTATTTTTATTTTTATATTCAACCAACTAATATTGCAATTTGTATAAAAAAAAAACTTGATTTTAAGAAATATATATAAATTGAAATTAGATATGAAAGTTTTATTTTGAAAGTCTTATTTCAAAAGTAGATTCGTTAAGGGAGACGGATAGAGTATTATTTTTGAATGAATTTTCTTTGAACACAAGGTGTAATACCTTGTTATACAAATTGAAGCATTGTATGTGTATGCATAGAAAGGGTATATGTGATGCGCAAATCTTCGGTATTCACTAGTGAAATTTTGGAAAAAGTCTATTGATTCCCTAGATATAAGAATGGAAGGTTTGCTTTTAGCAAGAATCTCTGCTTCAAGCTGGTGGCTGACAAAAGGAAACGAAGCTAGCTGACTTTTTGTCTAGGCCCATACTCTCGTCTGCGTAGCAGCTCGATTGAATGGAGAAGTTTCTTTCCCCTTATAGACTGTACCACACAATCACTCGCTCAAGCACCCAAGCAGAAGGAAACGTAATGGAGTCCGTTTGCAGAACCAGCATGTGGTACTTTTGGGAAGTGGTATTAGAGTTGGTGGTCCAACGATTATCCGAGCTGAAAAACAAAGATTCAGTTTGAATTCTTATTATTCTATAATAGAATATTGAGTTCTTAACTGAAAATACAACTGGATGCTTAGTTTTTTTTAGGTTGTATAGTACTTTGTTATACAAACTTAGTGTTGTATGTGTGCATAGAAATGATATATGTGATGCGGAGATCTTCAATATTTGCTAACTTGTGAATCTTGGGAAAAAGTCTACTCATCGCATGGACTTCCGTGTGACACTTTTGGAAAGTGGTAGTAGAGCTGGGGGTTCAACAACTATTCGAGCCGGTTACTAAATTTTGATCCTCCCTTTCATGAAAGCTATATCACCCGGCTGTAACATTAATTTCAAGAAGAGTTCCAGCGTTCGTGAAAAGAAGGACAAGACACTACGACTATGTATGCATCCACTATCGTGAACTTAACAATACTACAAGAATAAATACTCTCTTTCGAGAATTGTCGAGTTATTCGATCAACTTCAAAGAGTAAGACTGTACTCCAAGTTTAATATTCAACATGGGTACTATCACTTGAAAATTAAAGAAGAAGATATATCCAAGACTGCTTCCTAAACCAGAATTTATAGTGACCCCTTGGAATAACAAATGCTGTAATGACATTCATGGATTTGATGCATCGCATCTTCAACCACAAATTGACCAATTTGTAATCTTTTTTGACAATTTCCTTGTATATTCCAAATCGAATAAGGACCACGGAACTCACTTGAGGATAAAGTTGGATACATTGATACGACAAAACTTATACGCAAATTACATGTGACTTTTGGTGAAGGGGAGTGGCATTTATAGGATATGTGATTTCTAGCGTTCGTATCGTTGTAGACTCGTGAAAGGTTGAGACGATCTTGGACAGGAAGAGATCGGAAAAGATCATTAAAAGCTTTCTTCGGCTTTTGGGTTACTACCGTAAATTCCTCAATGATTTTCCAAGTATTGCTAGACCACTCACCTGCTTGACACAAAAACAAGTTAAATTTGAGTCGAATGATAAGTGTCGATCGAGTTTTCAGGAACTCAAGAAGAAACATACTACGACACCTAACCGAAGGTGTTGTATACAATTATACCTCAAGGGAAGGCATAGGTGCGGTTTTGATACAAACTAAAGTAAACGCGTACGCTTTGTGAAAGTTCAAACAACATGAGATGAATTGCTCGATTCATGATCTAGAACTCGCGACCATAGTATTAACTTTAAGAAGTAGTGGCACTACTTGTATGGTGCCAAATTTACGGTCTTGATCGCAAAGGCCTTAAATATATCTTTTGCCAAAACAAACAGATTTTAAAGTTTTAACAGTAAAATATTATATATATATATATATATATATATATATTATGTAATACTTATCCCCCTTAATTTAATGTGGAAGGGGGATTTAATTGTAATTTTAAATTGTAAATATATGAAGAGACTATTTTAATTGTAACTTTTAATGTAAATAATTTAATTTAAATACTCTATACTATATACTTATCTCCCTTAATTTAATGTGGAAGGGGGATTTAATTGTAACTATTAATTGTAAATATATGAAGAGACTATTTTAATACTTATCCACCTTAATTTAATGTGGAAGGGGGATTTAATTGTAACTTTTAATTGTAAATATATGAAGAGACTATTTTAATTGTAACTTTTAATGTAAATAAACTAATTTAAATACAAAAGTTATGATAAATATCACAATGCAAATGCACCTTCTAATACAAAAGGTGATTAAAATGAACTTTTAAATGATAGTATAAATTACAAGATGATTAAATTTTAGCTATTGAATCCTAGATACAATCGGTGCATCGCACGGGTTGAATAAACCAAAAACAACCTCGGAGCAACATACGGGTTACTAAAGCTCATTTCATATAACTAATTACATAGACTAAAATAAAAGGACAATAACAATAAAAAAAATATATAAACTTCTCTAAAAGGCATTTAAATTCTGCCATCTGCTCATTCAACCGTCTGCCCCAACATTACATACAAAATACGTATATATTCATCCAAAGATCGTGCATCGCACGGGTTGGATAATGCCTCGTATATATATATATATATATATATATATATATATATATATATATATATATATAAACATGTCGTGAGTAATGAAGATTTATTATCTCTTAAAAAAATAAAAAAATTCTTATTATAATATAGATGTAAATAATAATTACTATTGAGTTGTGTTATTAACACACCTCATTTTGTTAATAACACATGCATGGCTCATCTTTTCTATCACCTGTGTTTCAAAAAAATTGTCTAGTTTTGATTTTTTTTTTTTTAAATATTTAAGAGTCGGTGTTATATTTTAATTATAATTATCTGAGGTATTATTTAACTTACTTTTAAGTTAAAAAATTAATAAAATTTATCTATAAATATAACTAAACAAATAGTAGAAATGGACAGGGAACGTGTTATGAAAAGAAAAGGTGCGATTCAAACTTGGTGAGATTCAAGAAAGTGAGGTGAAACAGGACCAGTGCGAGACTTTCATATCATAAATCTGGCCTTGACTGTTACTTAATAATGATTATAGTTTATTGATAAGGAATTAAATAACAGGGAATGTGCAAGTATGAGCGGAGGGAATGTGCAAGTATGAGGGGTGATCAACAGCGGCAGAGCTAGAAAAAATATACAAGAAGACTAATATATAAAGAGTTTATACATGCAATATATGTGTTTCGTGCAATAAGATTGCAACGCATTAAAACTATGCATTATATGATCAAAATGTCGATGCATTAAAATATTGCATTCCATGCATATGTTTATGTGAGAATAAATCTAGGTCATCTATTTAATCAAGATCTATGGATCAAATTCATCCTTATTTCTTAACTTAAATCTCATTCTCACAAGAACCAACTCTATACATATATATTTTTAAAATGGGATTGACTATAGTGGAAATACACTTAATGGTGAAATCTAGAAACCAATTGCATTATTAAGTAATTTCATTGCATATTTGTTATTATTTGTTGCATCAAGGTGGTTGCTAGTATATGCAACAAATAATGCAATAAAAAAATACATAAATGCATATAATTTTACTCATCTACAGCCGTTAGATCACTAATATCAATGGCCTACAAAAGTTTCTAGATTTCACAAGGTAGTTAGTTTTCATATGGTCTATTTTGAAAATAACAGTAAATATAATTAATACTTAATAACTACTGCACCAAGAGTCGTCCCTCAAATATGTGGTAAAAGCGGTAATCCCATCTGCGAGATCATACTTTCAAAATTTTGAATAACCACTTCATTATTAACTCCCAAAAAAATTTATGGCATAACGCACCATACAAGCAGTTAGAAATTGTTTCGTGAAAAATATTTTCTCATATTTTCAGCTCACAATCAAGATTCAACAAATAATAATTCATATCCCAAAGTGCATTCAATAATTATCTCAATAAATAACAAATAATTCATATCCCAAAAATACACTCAGTAAATATCAATTAGCTAATGCATAAATTGTGCTCTTGAAAATATTCTCAAATCTCAATTTCAACAAATAACCTTAACTTATAAATTTAAATAGATTATGAAAAATGAAAATACTAATTGGAATCCCAAAATTTAAATAGAACCTTGTCTTCTTGAGCTATAGGAACAGATGATTGGAACTGAAAACGGACGTCTTTATTGAATCGGGATGAACCAATCTTTTTTCCATTGCCTCCTCTTGTCTATTTCTTTGGGTTGCTCCAGGATATTATTTAAAGAATCCTACTCTGCCGGTCGAACCCTCCTCGTACCCCTCTTCCTTATATCTCTAGACGGCTAGAAGGGTCCGTGGACCCTGGACCCCCTCCCGTTGCCCCTGGTGATTGATATACCATCCTTTTTTTTGAATATCAAGTCATTCCTACTCAATATATTTTTTATTGTTTTCAGCTTAAAAATATAATATTCAATAAAAATAGTTTTAACCAATAAAATTATATTTGACCAGTAAAAAATATTTTTAATCAGTGAAAGCAGTTCCATTCTGTAAAATCAGTAACTTCATACACTAGAATACACTGTGAATCAGTAAAATTCAATTTTAGTCAGTAATAGTCCATGTCATTCAGTAAAAATAATTTCAATTGAACCGAGAGATGAGTGATATAGAGTTGATATGAAAATAAAGTTGGTGTCCCAACTAGTCGATATGGCCGGTACTTGATTGATGATTGGTAATGATGAGCTTCTATTAAGATGATATTGACCAATACTTTTATTATTTAAAATTCATTACAACTTTACAACACAATTACATTAAATCAATATTTGCCTTTAAAATCAGTACCGATTGTAAATGAGATCTTGCAAATCCATCTCTAGAATGTATACATGTAGTAAAACTGGTTTATGGTAAAAGAAATGACATATTCTTAATAATATTTTTGGCCCTGGTTAGATGGTCAATCATTTATATACATGTTTGTAGAGATTGAACTTAATATAAGTTGACCACAAATGTACACTCACATTGTAGAGTTGAAATTTAATATTTTAAATTTTAGACGTTGGAACCAATATGACTATTAATGTGGTACAGTAAAGTTTCTATATATTAATAATCTTGGACCATAATGTATTTATTTAGAGAGACATTAATATATTGATAAATTAATAATTTATAAATTAGAAGAATGATTTTTTTAAAATCAGCAAATTAATTACATATGTAATGTTCCTATATATTGAAATATATGTTTTATTAATATATTCATATATCACCCAATTTCTTGTAACTAATTAAATATATTCTCAATTTCTTGTAAGTAATTAGATATATTCATGTAAATATACGTATTTACAAATTCAATAGAATTAATTAAATATATCCAGTTATCTATTGATTCATTACAATTAATTAAATATATGCATGCATGATAAATAAAAAAATTGCTATATAAATCTCAATATGAAAACAAAAGTATAACACCCAACTATGACTTCCTATCTAAAAAGTATCCCAAAATTATCCATGGCCGTAAAGCATTATGTGAAAATAATGGGACATATATATACGATTGTAATGTTTAAAAATCATTAATTTTGGCAAATGACCATAATATTCATAATTGTAATGTCTAAGAATTATTAATTTATAGTATTCATAGAACCTATGTATTTATAAAGAGAGCCTCTAAAAAACTATTATTTTATTATCTTATTAAATTTGATGAACTTTTTTTGCATTGGTCCAAGTTGGGCCGGAAAAATTTATTATATAAGAGAATTTATTAATTTATAGAGTATTAATCTATGCGTGTTTTATTGTAACTTATTCAATAGTCTTTACAAAGGTCATACCTAAAGTTTATATTTGTATTATTTTGTAATTCAAAAATATATTATTTGTGAATTCTGATGATAACAAGATAAATATCACAAAAGTTGAAAGCATTCAGTTTAAGATCAAAAATCAAGATTCGTTTTTAACGAAAATATATGTTTAAGATTCAACAATATATTTAAATTTATAGTACTAAATAATTTATGTATATTTAAATTTATAGTACTAAATAATTTATGGTACGATATAACATCATACATTAAAAATTTCTACCATCTAACCACCTACCAACTATATTTTACTATTTTCACTATACTGCCTTGATGTAAGACCCATATTTCAAGTACGATATACCAACTACGTCGGTACAAATTGATATACACGAGCGAAGCTCATGCTTAAGCCTTTCCGTGCTTAAACCATGTTTAAATATACTAAGTACTGATATTGCTCGGTCAAATAACACTGTTGTACTCATATATAACTATATGCATGCTGTTCCATTTCACTGAGCATATGAGGGAAATAGTACACATTATAAATAATTTTTTCCTGATGCAAGTACTCGTATTTATGAGTACATTACTACTCATTGACCGAGTACATGAATGCTAGCCTACTCATCTAATGGAATACGTAAGTGCTAGCATACTTATAATCCTTAAAGTACGATTAAGTACGAAAAGCTTAAGCACAAAACCCTTGCACTTGGTATGCATATTGATTGAAACTTAGTTTCTTACTAATACGAACATTCTTCACTGAATGGAATTGCTAGTAGTTACACTAATAATACTACAATATATACAACTAGTGTTTGTTCTGCTCAACCTATTATTTGGGTTATTAGAACAAATAAGTTTTTTTGATGATGTAATGAAAATGAGTAAATTATATTAATATATTTTGGTGGGTTGTCTAGTGGGGTTTGAGAAAACAAGATTAAATAAAAATATATTTATTTCGTGGTTAATTGAGTTTATAATGGTTAAGGAAGGCTACAGAATGGATTAAATATGTGGATATTAGAACTGTAACACCCCCAAACTGCTTGGGAATATTACAGCGCCGCAGACCCTCTCCGCGAGGATCTACCAGGCTAAATACAAAACAACGCATCACTTCACATGCCGACATGGCTACGTAAAGGACCATTAGACCGATTTGGTCTTTCAATATAACACACACAACATTACATACATGTTTCTTTCCCAGAACACATACCCACGCAGGGGCTAGAATACAATAACACTCCCATAACACGGGAGAACAAACCATCGGAGGGTTAACCAACAAGACTCTAACAAATACTCTGCAATTGGTCTTCATGTGATTAGTATCGTCGTCTCCCATCATCCTTCGTATCGAACCTGTGATTTGCTCCCCAAAGAACCTCGCAAGTACCGGACGCACATGACATCCACCCCCGAATACTGGGGTTAGCAAAACTCCACCGCTTGCTAGTGCAAGTATAAAATGTATACAAGCCATACACAACGTGCTTCAAGAATATAATAATCTTGAATATAATTCCCGAGATAATTCACTTAATCAAAACAGTTCGATTTAAAAAGGTAGGAATAGAACCATGTATCTCATACAAAATATTTTACGATCTCGGGAGTTTACAAACATTTGGAATTAAGAAATTCTCAAGTCTTTCGAAAACAATTAGGGACACGGCCCAAAATCATCTTTCCAAAATACGATTCCAATAATAAAACGCGGGTTCACAACCCAATTCACAACACACAGGGTCTAAGACCCAAATCATAATCCACAGGGTCCACGGCCCATATCACATAACACATGTTCCTAAGGATTATTCGCGTCCCGTGCTAACAAGCCACGAACCTCAGATGCTCCCGTAGAACATACCCGAGTGAATAACCCAATAGGAAACCATACCAAATCACATGTCCTCGTGGCAGCAGCCACAGAACCATTCCAAACCACAACCATAAGTTATCCCGGCATCGGGCTAACAAGCCACGAACCTCGGAGTCCCCGCAAGACATACCCGATGATAACCCCCACAAGTTATCCCGGCATCGGGCTAGCAAGCCCCGAACCTCCGAGTCCCCGCAAGACATACCCGGATTGGATAACCCTACGGTCACGCCCGACCCATACTAGCAAGTATGGATCCCGGAGATTCAACAATCCTACCCGGAGGCACATCACATAACAATGAGCAGAACATCAAACCAAGCAACACTTAAACATCACAACCCCCTTTCAAAGGAGTAACAACTAATATCATACACAACACGTTCTTACCGAACAAGTACACATAACATTACGTAATCCCCGGCAAAGGATTATGGTCTATTAAACTTACTCAAAGTGATCATAGCATCTTTCAACATACAAAACCAACACACATATTCCGAGAACACATATATTCACGAAGTACACGAATTATCGTTGAAAGACATCATTTATCGAGAACATACCGATCCCTTTTTACGTTCATTAAATATTGGGTTTCGTATATAATCATTTATCAATAATTACACCTACGAAACATGAAACGTATGGACAAGATACTTGCCTCGATATCACGAGCGACAAACGATTTAACGGCACGATCGGCAACCTTCGAACTTCCAAAACGATCAAGACTTCGACAAACCACGAATACTACGAAAATAGCATCACCATGAATCAATAACACTAATCAAATCCAAACGATCCTAAAAATGACAAAGATCTCGGTGTTCTCAAAAATCAAGAATCGTTGATCCTAAGCGATAAAAATCGATGAACGGTTAACAAAATCAAGATTACGGTTAAGACAAACAAAATACACAACCGATCGGATGAGATCGGTTAAGAATCACAAATCCAAGAAAAACCCCAAATTCAAGAAACTAGGGTTCTAAGAAGAGATTACCTTGATTTGGACTAAGAAGACGATTAGATGTTGTTAAACATCTACCAATCCGCTCCAAAATGGAGCTTGATGAAGAAGATAGCTCCAAATCGCCTCGGAGCTCACTCCCGGAAAGGATGAAGAAAAGTGGAAAATGACGACTTAATGTCATTGGCCCAGATTTATACCGATGCTTATTAGCGCGCGCTAAACACCCTGCATTAGCGTGCGCTAATGGGGTCAACGCTCCAGAGAAATCGTCTATAACACAGTTAGCGTGCGCTAGCCAAAAGCCGTAGCGTGCGCTAATGGGTCACAAAACCAGTCCAGTAGCCCCTGGATAGATCTGCACCTACCATGTAGCGTGCGCTAGAAATAACGATTAGCGTGCGCTAGCTATCGACCTTAGCGTGCGCTAACAAAGCCCCAGTCCCAGTCCAGTAGCTCCTGGACTGCCCCTGGACTGCCAGTTAGCGTGCGCTACACATTCGGTAGCCTGCGCTAACCACAACGCTGCGTGCGCTATGCCACAAGCATTAGCGTGCGATACACCACAAAAATCCGAAAACTCACAAAGTGATCCGAAACACCTCCAAACACATGCCCCAATAAGACACGACCAAAATATGACACAAAATTCCAACGATGAGGACAATGACAATCCGATAAAACCCAGAAAACCCAACGAATCCGGAATAAAGATCTCGGATATTATATTCTACCCCTCTTAAAAGAAGTTTCATCCCCGAAACTTGAAACATAAAATGAATAACGCAAAACAATTCCAGATGACACAAGCTATCCGTTGTCGACAACGCGTAACGAATCACATGTAGCACGTGGCTGCTACCATGCATGTCGCTACGTCAGAAAGATAACAGAACGCAACGAACAAAATCAATATGGTTGACCAGCCCGAACAGTACGCCAATCAAAATGCGATCTAATCGCTGAACAAATACGAAATTCCACAACACGAGGATTGGGAGGTCGAAAATGAAGCAAATTTCCCAAACTTAAGGAAATCACGAAGGAGTCCGAACGCTCAACAACTACGAAACGAGATCAACAAAAACTGAACCATCAAACGATTGAGTTACAACGATCGAGACAACAACAGTCGATCAATCATGTTCGAATCACGACGAACAATAATACTCAAACAACAACTCCAAAGTTCACATCTCGACTCGAGACAATATACGATCCGGTGAAGACAACAAGATGTGTATTCACATAAGATCTACAGGAAAGGGAATAGCAACTGGAAAAATCATAACGACAAACGGGTTATTCTGTAACAATACCACAACTCGTTCGATCAACAAAAGCACAAGACAGGACAAGTTCAGAAAATATCAACGAACATAAACGATTCGACAGAGTCGAAAGTACAGAGTTCAAAATCCGATCCACTTCAAATAAAAGAAGTTAATCTCCGGAATATCGAAACAACAAAACGAGGGAAATAACATAACGAACAACTGATAGGCTAAGCCACTTAGGGGCTTCTCGGAGTCGATCCAGATATCGGTGCTCAAGTCCGTGCCCCGGAAGGCTCGGTAACCATCTCGCAAAACTGAACTCAGTGTCCCTCGAGTCCGCACTTGTAACACGTTACTGGCGGAGAAGGACAATGTGCACGAACATGTCCCGCCACATTACAGTTAAAACATCTCCTGGCTTTACCAGGTGTCAGAGCAGACGACTTGGAACTCTCAGTTCCACGCATCGAGCGATGGAACTTCACAACGGAAAGGCTACGACATTGAAAACTAGAAACACCAACTCCTGCACCGTCCACACGGTCATCGGACTTCCTCTGCTTCTTCGACTCGGGCACACGCTCCGACGATAACGAAGCTAGTTCACGGGCTAATGCTCGATCTTGATAGTCCCTCAACGAAGTGCAATTGAATCCCGACATATACACGCGAATATCCGGCTTCATCCATCTGTCAAAGTGAAGGATCCTCTCTTCCTCGATTCTCACCCAGTCTCGCACATAACTGAGTTGTTTGCTATAATCGATGATAGCTTGCGACACCGATATATCTTGCGGTTCTGCCAAGTAGAATTCGCGAATCCTCTGCTCTCTAATCGGTTTTGACGTAACTCGCCTTCCATAAATGCTTGGAACTCCGCCCACGTGACATCACGATCACGAGGTTTAACAGCTTCCCACCAATTAGCGGCATCTTTGTCAAGAAGGTATTGAGCGATAGGTACCTTCCGCTCTTCAGGACATCCGACAGCCTCGAAAATCTTTTCCAATTGGAAAATGCAACCATCCCAGCCCAACGCATCCGCAGCACCGACGAATCGAGGGGGATTCATGCGAACTACCTCGCGAAGCCATTGATTTACACCAATGTTCTGACTCGCGTCAATGCTACGTTGAACCACCTGGGTCAACTGAGTCATCTGAGTCGCTACTTGTTGCAATATAGTAGCAACACCCAAACTAAAATCATTCCCAGCGGCATTCTCTCGATTCCGCATCTGATCCCCGTGGCCATCAGCACCACGGTTACGACCACGACCTCTGCCCCTCGGCATACTAACAAACAACAACCTAGGGTAACGAAAGATTATAACTCATAGTAAGATATTCACATCTCTGTCTTTAATCCAACATCATTAAATCATATACATATTACCATTTAATTCCAGCTAGAGTACAATATACAAACTATTATACCAAAAATCTGTAATACCTCGATCTTTCGGATATATTTTTCTTTTATATGTTGAATATCGTTGATGGATAATTGTGCTTATGGATGTTGTGAACGTATGATAATGTTATTGAAATGCGTATATGTATTCATTGTGCCGTATGATCGTTTGGTATGTCGAGATGTTGGTCGAGGATAGCTGAATATGGCTAAGCACAGCCACGGTAGCGCACGCTATGAGATATGCTTAGCGCATGCTACGAGGCACGAGTAGCGCACGCTACATTATGTAGTTAGCGTACGCTAATAGGTTCGCATTATGTACGCTGAGGAGGGTCCTTAACGTACGTAAGACTTTCTGGGAAAGATTCGGAAGGCGGCCAACATGTAGGCCTGTGTTGATGTTTGTCGGCATTTAGTGCACGCTATTAAGGATGGTTAGCGCACGCTAATATCAGATCGTCCGACAAGGAATCTTGGCTTTCGGCGAGTGGACCCAGCCATTGCGACGTGTGTCCAGATAAGGTCAACGGGTGTTTGTCATGTAGGGCTAGCGCACGCTAAACCCTATGATTAGCGCACGCTAATTCCAGATCGGGCAGAGGGAATCTTGTCCTTGTCAGATGCTGTCGGCATGTGGGGGCACGAGTGGTAGGTGTGTACTGTAGCAAGTCAACTTCGGATAGCGCACGCTAAGGTCAATGACTTGCGTACGCTAGGCATGATGTTATACGTACGTTAATGCATGGGCATTACGTACGTAAGCTAGTTTACGAAGCGAGGCAGTAGCCTCTGGGCTGCGATAGCGCACGCAGTTAGCGCACGCTAAGGCTGTAGCGCACGCTAAACATGAGATGTTAGCGCACGCTAATAATGAATATTATAAAAGGGGACAGACGGGTGCCGAGAGGCATTTCATCCATTTTTCTTCCTTCAGTCGGGAGAGAGAGAGTTGGGATGTATTTGAGGTTCCCAAACACTGTATAATGATAATCTTTAACAACATTAGATTGAGAGCATGAATTCAAGCCTTGTTCTTCAAGTTATTCATGATTCTTGGAATGGAGTTCAAGTGTTCTTCTTTTTAGTTCGTCTAATCCAGGTTAATTTGGTATCCCTTTTGTTTATGGTTTGTTTTTAAGGACGATTACATGTGAGGAACATGTTGGATAATCATATAACGATATTATATGAGATTCAATGGAATTTTGATAAGACTTTCGGATGTTTCTTCATATTATAAAGATGATGGTTCGTTTAAACCGTTTTGAGATAGATTTCTGGATCATGATAATTTCAGTGATTGATTTAGAGGAGTTAAATCATGATACGAGGTTGAATTCCAGATTGAATACGTTATGATCATTGTTACCAAGTTGGTTTGATTATTGATATGATTATTGTTCTAGGTTGATTAACCAATAGGTATAACCGATGTGCCGCGTTGAAGGCCGTAGATTCCGTCCAGTCGGGGCTGTAGAGCTCGTAGACGAGGATGATGAGTTCGGATGACTTGTTTTTCAGGTTTTGAGGACTTTGATGGTAGCGGTCATGAGGCGAGGATTCTGGACGATACTGGCTATGGCATATTGTTGGGGAATCGTGTATTTTGTTTGTGTATATCCTTATTGATGTATATGTATCTTGGACTGTATTTCTATCTGCTGCGTGAGTTCTTTCAAATGGCTTTCGGCTTTTTGTCAACTGAGTTTGATTTCGAAAACCGATTCCCTTAACCGAGTTTTGGCCTTGTTTGTCTTGACGGTAGTTGGTGTTTTCAAATGATTTTGTGAGTTTTGATATAAAATACTACCGTCATCGGCCTTTTTGTCGTTCTTGTAATTGGTTTTTAGCCTGGTGGGTTCCGGCGCGGGGCCCACGGCGTGTAATACTCCAAATATGGTATCAGAGCCCATGGTTTTGTGATAACCGGGCATGTGTGTTATGTGGCTCTACCGGTGTGGTAGTAGCGTGATGTTTGTGATGTTTTGGAACTGTGTGATTTTTGAGTACTGTCGTGGTGATGTGTGGGTTTGGGGATTGTTGGTGTTCCCGAGACCGACGAGGCAGGGAGTGAACGCCAGTGCCGTGGTCTTGTGCAATGTGCGGCTCCAATCGGGAAGTGAACGCCGGTGCGAGGTACGTGCAATGTGCGGCTTTCGATGTGGAGTGGAACGCCGGTGATACGTGCATGTGACAAGGAGAGGCTCATGCACTTTAGGTGAGGAGACACAGCGTCACAGATCCCACAAAACTCGACAGTGCTCTAAACTTGTTGTGGTCTTGGCGGAGACCAATCGTTTTCAAATTGTGATTATTCCTGTTTTGGCATTCTTGTTGTGTCGAGATTTTTAAAATGGTGCCATATGCTAGTATCACGGTAGATCTTCGACTTCACTGACCTGTAAGTATGTTGTTTGGATTATTCGATAATTCTTGGTTATCTTGGTGATTTTGGATTTTCCGTTGAAATGTTGTTTGTGCGAGTGATTGCAAGTTTCGAGGACGAAACTTATTTTTAAGGGGGGTAGAGTGTAATACCCCGTTCTTTCGGATATATTTTTCTTTTATATGTTGGATATCGTTGATGGATAATTGTGCTTGTGGATGTTGTGAACGTATGATAATGTTATTGAAATGCGTATATGTATTCATTGTGCCGTATGATCGTTTGATATGTCGAGATGTTGGTCGAGGATAGCTGAATATAGCTAAGCACAGCCACGATAGCGCACGCTATGAGATATGCTTAGCGCACTCTACGAGGCACGAGTAGCGCACGCTACGTTGTGTAGTTAGCATACGCTAATAGGTTCGCATTATGTACGCTGAGGAGGGTCCTTAACGTACGTAAGACTTTCTGGGAAAGATTCGGAAGGCGGCCAACATGTAGGCCCGGGTTGATGTTTATCGGCATTTAGCGCACGCTATTAAGGATGGTTAGCGCACTCTAATATCAGATCGTCCGACAAGGAATCTTGGCTTTCGGCGAGTGGACCCAGCCACTTGCGACGTGTGTCCAGATAAGGTCAGCGGGTGTTTGTCATGTAGGGCTAGCGCACGCTAAACCCTATGATTAGCGCACGCTAATTCCAGATTGGGCAGAGGGAATCTTGTCCTTGTCAGATGTTGTCGGCATGTGGGGGCACGAGTGGTAGGTGTGTACTGTAGCAAGTCAACTTCGGATAGCGCACGCTAAGGTCAATGACTTACGTACGCTAGGCATGATGTTTTATGTATGTTAATGCATGGGCATTACGTACGTAAGCTAGTTTACGAAGCGAGGCAGTAGCCTCTGGGCTGCGATAGCGCACGCTAATAATGAATATTATAAAAGGGGACAGACGGGTGCCGAGAGGCATTTCGTCCATTTTTCTTCCTTCAGTCGGGAGAGAGAGAGTTGGGATATATTTGAGGTTCCCAAACACTGTATAATGATAATCTTTAACAACATTAGATTGAGAGCATGAATTCAAGCCTTGTTCTTCAAGTTATTCATGATTCTTGGAATGGAGTTCAAGTGTTCTTCTTTTTGGTTCGTCTAATCCAGGTTAATTTGGTATCCCTTTTGTTTATGGTTTGTTTTTAAGGACGATTACATGTGAGGAACATGTTGGATAATCATATAACGATATTATATGAGATTCAATGGAATTTTGATAAGACTTTCGGATGTTTCTTCATATTATAAAGATGATGGTTCGTTTAAACCGTTTTGAGATAGATTTCTGGATCATGATAATTTCAGTGATCGATTTAGAGGAGTTAAATCATGAAACGAGGTTGAATTCCAGATTGAATACGTTATGATCATTGTTACCAAGTTGGTTTGATTATTGATATGATTATTGTTCTAGGTTGATTAACCAATAGGTATAACCGATGTGCCGCGTTGAAGGCCGTAGATTCCGTCCAGTCGGGGCTGTAGAGCTCGTAGACGAGGATGATGAGTTCGGTGTTGGTTTTGCCGTATTGATATCCAGGGAAGTGTTTACTTGTTCGGTTGTAATGTTTTGATGAGTAATTCCATTTACATTTCATAAGTATTTTATGTTGTATTGCATATTGACGAATGTTCAGTGATGTTCTAAAAGGATTAGAATGCACAGTTGATGATTGCTGAGATACTTGGACAATCTTGGGAAGATTGTAGTATTCGGATATTTTTGATGTCATTTTGGATATTCTTGGTTTGTGGTATGCATTCCGGAAGGAAGTCCGGATAGAGGTATGTTTTATGGTAATCGTACATATAGGATTATGTACGAGAAAGTATTTCGGTATTGAGGTATTATACGGTATTGTTGTGATACTGGGATTTTTATGGTATTATCGTGATAATGGAATTTTGACGAGAATCGTTGGATTACCGGAAGTGGTAAGGTTATCGTTGAGGTTATTATTCTCATGATGCATGGCATGTGAATATTTATGTTTATGTACTTGCGGTTATTTGTCGCATTATTGTCAATTCTATCAGGACTTGTTTTTCAGGTTTTGAGGACTTTGATGGTAGCGGTCGTGAGGTGAGGATTCCGGACGATACTGCCTATGGCATATTGTTGGGGAATCGTGTATTTTGTTTGTATATATCATTATTGATGTATATATATCTTGGACTGTATTTCTATCCGCTGCGTGAGTTCTTTCAAATGGCTTTCGGCTTTTTGTCAACTAAGTTTGATTTCGAAAACCGATTCCCTTAACCGAGTTTTGGCCTTGTTTGTCTTGACGGTAGTTGGTGTTTTCAAATGATTTTGTGAGTTTTGATATAAAATACTACCATCATCGGCCTTTTAGTCGTTCTTGTAATTGGTTTTTAGCCTGGTGAATTCCGGCGCGAGGCCCACGGCGTGTAATACTCCAAATATGGTATCAGAGCCCATAGTTTTGTGATAACCGGGCATGTGTGTTATGTGGCTTTACCGGTGTGGTAGTAGCGTGATGTTTGTGATGTTTTGGAACTGTGTGATTTTTGAGTACTGTCGTGGTGATGTGTGGGTTTGGGGATTGTTGGTGTTCCCGAGACCGACGAGGCAAGGAGTGAACGCCGGTGCCGTGGTCATGTGCAATGTGCGGCTCCAATCGGGAAGTGAACGCCGGTGCGAGGCACGTGCAATGTGCGGCTTTCGATGTGGAGTGGAACGCCGGTGATACGTGCATGTGACAAGGAGCGGCTCATGCGCTTTAGGTGAGGAGACACAGCGTCACAGATCCCACAAAACTCAACAGTGCTCTAAACTTGTTGTGGTCTTGGCGGAGACCAATCGTTTTCAAATTGTGATTATTCCTGTTTTGGCATTCTTGTTGTGTCGAGATTTTTGAAATGGTGCCATATGTTAGTATCACGGGAGACCTTCGACTTCACTGACCTGTAAGTATGTTCTTCGGATTATTCGATAATTCTTGGTTATCTTGGTGATTTTGGATTTTCCGTTGAAATGTTGTTTGTGCGAGTGATTGCAAGTTTCGAGGACGAAACTTATTTTTAAGGGGGGTAGAGTGTAATACCCCGATCTTTCGGATATATTTTTCTTTTATATGTTGGATATCGTTGATGGATAATTGTGCTTGTGGATGTTGTGAACGTATGATAATGTTATTGAAATGCGTATATGTATTCATTGTGCCGTATGATCGTTTGATATGTCGAGATGTTGGTCGAGGATAGCTGAATATGGCTAAGCGCAGCCACGATAGCGCACGCTATGAGATATGCTTAGCGCACGCTACGAGGCACGAGTAGCGCACGCTACGTTGTGTAGTTAGCATACGCTAATAGGTTCGCATTATGTACGCTGAGGAGGGTCCTTAACGTACGTAATACTTTCTGGGAAAGATTCGGAAGGCGGCCAACATGTAGGCCCGGGTTGATGTTTATCGGCATTTAGCGCACGCTATTAAGGATGGTTAGCGCACTCTAATATCAGATCGTCCGACAAGGAATCTTGGCTTTCGGCGAGTGGACCCAGCCACTTGCGACGTGTGTCCATATAAGGTCAGCGGGTGTTTGTCATGTAGGGCTAGCGCACGCTAAACCCAATGATTAGCGCACGCTAATTCCAGATTGGGCAGAGGGAATCTTGTCCTTGTCAGATGCTGTCGGCATGTGGGGGCACGAGTGGTAGGTGTGTACTGTAGCAAGTCAACTTTGGATAGCGCATGCTAAGGTCAATGACTTACGTACGCTAGGCATGATGTTTTATGTATGTTAATGCATGGGCATTTCGTACGTAAGCTAGTTTACGAAGCGAGGCAGTAGCCTCTGGGCTGCGATAGCGCACGCTAATAATGAATATTATAAAAGGGGACAGACGGGTGCCGAGAGGCATTTCGTCCATTTTTCTTCCTTCAGTCGGGAGAGAGAGAGTTGGGATATATTTGAGGTTCCCAAACACTGTATAATGATAATCTTTAACAACATTAGATTGAGAGCATGAATTCAAGCCTTGTTCTTCAAGTTATTCATGATTCTTGGAATGGAGTTCAAGTGTTCTTCTTTTTGGTTCGTCTAATCCAGGTTAATTTGGTATCCCTTTTGTTTATGGTTTGTTTTTAAGGACGATTATATGTGAGGAACATGTTGGATAATCATATAACGATATTATATGAGATTCAATGGAATTTTGATAAGACTTTCGGATGTTTCTTCATATTATAAAGATGATGGTTCGTTTAAACCGTTTTGAGATAGATTTCTGGATCATGATAATTTCAGTGATCGATTTAGAGGAGTTAAATCATGATACGAGGTTGAATTCCAGATTGAATACGTTATGATCATTGTTACCAAGTTGGTTTGATTGTTGATATGATTATTGTTCTAGGTTGATTAACCAATAGGTATAACCGATGTGCCGCGTTGAAGGCCGTAGATTCCGTCCAGTCGGGGCTGTAGAGCTCGTAGACGAGGATGATGAGTTCGGTGTTGGTTTTTCCGTATTGATATCCAGGGAAGTGTTTACTTGTTCGGTTGTAATGTTTTGATGAGTAATTCCATTTACATTTCATAAGTATTTTATGTTGTATTGCATATTGACGAATGTTCAGTGATGTTCTAAAAGGATTAGAATGCACAGTTGATGATTGCTGAGATACTTGGACAATCTTGGTGTAACACCCCCAAATCCTATTGGGTTATTACAGTGCCGTGGACCCCACGCCAGGAGATCCACCAGGCGAACATGACTAAAAATACATTAATTAACACAACAAGGGAAAATCATAGTCCCTACCATGATATCCGACACAATATTCCGATAAGGAATTTCAACGACAAAAGTAGCCTACATGGCCAAAAATGAAGTACAACAACATCCACGAACATCTGTTCGGGTAATACAACACGACAACAACTGACAAGACTGGAGTACACTCCAACCGACTGACCGACAATGAACAACTCGTACTAGTATCGCTCGAATGCCTCGTCGCCATCATCATGCCCCTGTGTCTCAACTCTCTCCTCGCAAGCACCTAAAACATGAAAAACATGTTCCGCCACACGGGTCACCATCCAGATAATGAACATCAAATACATGTATAACATGATATGCATCCAAAGGCATAATGAAATGGTACAATGATGATAATAATACGAAATGCTCACAAACCAAGGTAAGAACCGAGCATTCGTGAAATACTATGCCCACGGCATACTATTAATACCTGCTCGACAGTTAGAACATAAATGCCCAACGCGAATCATAATCACGAATACCACAATGAATTAAACGACATGAACCAAACCGAACCGAATTTAATATGAATCATAATGCCCAGAGGCTCATGAAAATACCAAGGCATTACAAAAGGGTTGAAAGTCGTTCACAGAAATTAACAAATATCACAAACACTGAAGTCAAACAGCCGAAGTCAGAATAATGAGGGCGAAGCCACGACGAAGCCGTATCACAATGAGGGCGAAGCCACGGCATCCACCGTATCACAATTAGGGCGGCCACGGCATCCACCGTATCACAATTAGGGCGGGCCACGGCATCGGTAGTATCACAATTAGGGCCGGCCACGGCATCCACCGTATCACAATTAGGGCGCCACCACGGCATGAAGCCGTATCACAATGAATGATAGTGTCCGCCTTGAGACGGCCAACACGATGATAGAAACACACGGATAGACACCGTACTTGACAGTCCCAAATTAACACCTCTATAGCCTTATAACGTCCAACCGACAACAATGATGCAATGATGATTCAATACCTCGATTGCCTAAAACGGTCAATCGACAACAATGATACCATAAATGATTGAACACTTCGATTTGCCTGAGGACGGCCAATCGATAACAATGACACGATGAATGAGTGAATACCTCGATTGCCTTAGAAAGGTCAATCGATAACAATGATTTAGTGAATGATTGAACATTTCGATTTGCTTGAGAACGGCAATTCGATAACAATGATATGAAGGATGCCCCGGCACCTTTAATCGGTTACCGACGACGAAGGCGAGAAATGAATAAGCCAATGCCTTTAATCGGCCTGTACAGTTTTAATGACAATCCAAACAGGAATAACAATGATCTCAACGATGTCTTTAATTGACATCTATATTAACAACAATCGATACATCGATACCGCGAACCGGCTATCGACAATGACGTTAATAATGAGTATCACAATGCCTTGAATCGTCCGTTAACGAACAACAATAAACATTTGGCAAAATTGCCGAAAGGTATCGTATCGAACGATCTCTTGATATCAATGAAGTCATGAAGAGACTAAGTCTCGGAATGATACAACACATTCATACACACACATGATGACATTAGCTCATTGACTAGTACAAGTATAAAACTTGCCTCAAACCGAAGGCGAGAAGGTACTTCCACGATCAACGTCCTTAATGAAATTACCGGCCGCTTGAACAACCTTAAACAACACAAAAACCAACAATTCGCTTAATACATGAATCAAGCATGATCACAACCAACTCAAAAGTCGATACAACAATACCCGAAACTCATTGGGGCATTTAAACCAACGCGTTGTAAACAATCTCCAATTGTTTACAACCAAAACTCATTTACCTCCGAAACCAACTCACAATGAATGATTCAAAACCACAAAAACTCATGAATACTATCAATAATCCAATAGGAATACTTAGAACGATATTTCAACAACATTTAGTCGAAAACCCCCAAAATTCCAAAGTCAACCCATAAGGGTTCTTGAACAATTCCTCAATTATTCATAGATTCCGAAAATTACACCAATGAATCCGTAGAAATACATGTATCCAAGATAGATAATCCATATCTAACATATTCCAACATAATATCGATTTACACGAAGAGATCGAAAGCAAAACACCCAAGATCCGAAATTCTAGATCCAAGAATCATTACCTTGATTTGGAGTGATGAAACTGATTTAGATGATGATTAATCCAACTTAGAAGCTTGAAGATGATGCTAGATGATTGCAGCTCGAAAAGACCTTTCCGAATCGCCCGAGCTCGTCCGAAATGATTGAGAAATGAAGAAATGACGAAAGTCGACCAAACTCCCCTATATATCTTGTCCCGATTTAGCGCGCGCTAACTCGATGTTAGCGTGCGCTAACGCTGCGTACCGGTAGTCCAAGACTTCGATCAATCGTTAGCGTGCGCTAATTACCTTTGGTAGCGTGCGCTAACCGCCCTTAGCGACGTTAACCTTATGTTAGCGTGCGCTACCCGATAGTTGATATCCAAAATCTCGGAGTCCGTAACTCATCGTCTCGATCCGAGCGCTTAGCGTGCGCTACTCAAGTCTTAGCGTGCGTTACAAAGATAGTTAGCGTCGCTATTTACCACTCGTAGCGTGCGCTACGAATTTCCCAAATCAGCCCAAGACCTTCCGGATCGCTCGCCTCACTTGCGCTAGCGTGCGCTAATACTGAATCATTACGTGCGTTACATGCACCTCATTAGCGCGCGCTAACTACAATGGGTAGCGTGCGCTACCTCTCAAACTGAAAATCAAAACATGATGATGATGATGACAATAATCTCGGCCCGATCTCAAACAGTGATGATCCCAAAATACGCCGAATGGTGAACATAGTTGACTGAATATGAATGATGAATGATTATTACAGAATGAAAAAAAATTCTGAGTGGCAGATACAGAATGATAATAAATGAATTCACAACCGGGTATTACACTTGGGAAGATTGTAGTATTCGGATATTGTTGATGACATTTTGGATATTCTTGGTTTGTGGTATGCATTCCGGAAGGAAGTCCGGATAGAGGTATGTTTTATGGTAATCGTACATATAGGATTATGTACGAGAAAGTATTTCGGTATTGAGGTATTATACGGTATTGTTGTGATACTGGGATTTTTATGGTATTATCGTGATAATGGAATTTTGACGAGAATCGTTGGATTACCGGAAGTGGTAAGGTTATCGTTGAGGTTATTATTCTCATGATGCATGGCATGTGAATATTTATGTTTATGTACTTGCGGTTATTTGTCGGGCATTATTGCTGACCCCATTGTGGGACTTGTTTTTCAGGTTTTGAGGACTTTGATGGTAGCGGTCGTGAGGCGAGGATTCCGGACGATACTGCCTATGGCATATTGTTGGGGAATCGTGTATTTTGTTTGTGTATATCATTATTGATGTATATATATCTTGGACTGTATTTCTATCCGCTGCGTGAGTTCTTTCAAATGGCTTTCGGCTTTTTGTCAACTGAGTTTGATTTCAAAAACCGATTCCCTTAACCGAGTTTTGGCCTTGTTTGTCTTGACGGTAGTTGGTGTTTTCAAATGATTTTGTGAGTTTTGATATAAAATACTACCATCATCGGCCTTTTTGTCGTTCTTGTAATTGGTTTTTAGCCTGGTGGGTTCTGGCGCGAGGCCCACGGCGTGTAATACTCCAAATATGGTATCAGAGCCCATAGTTTTGTGATAACCGGGCATGTGTGTTATGTGGCTTTACCGGTGTGGTAGTAGCGTGATGTTTGTGATGTTTTGGAACTGTGTGATTTTTGAGTACTGTCGTGGTGATGTGTGGGTTTGGGGATTGTTGGTGTTCCCGAGACCGACGAGGCAAGGAGTGAACGCCGGTGCCGTGGTCATGTGCAATGTGCGGCTCCAATCGGGAAGTGAACGCCGGTGCGAGGCACGTGCAATGTGCGGCTTTCGATGTGGAGTGGAACGCCGGTGATACGTGCATGTGACAAGGAGCGGCTCATGCGCTTTAGGTGAGGAGACACAGCGTCACAGATCCCACAAAACTCAACAGTGCTCTAAACTTGTTGTGGTCTTGGCGGAGACCAATCGTTTTCAAATTGTGATTATTCCTGTTTTGGCATTCTTCTTGTGTCGAGATTTTTGAAATGGTGCCATATGCTAGTATCACGGGAGACCTTCGACTTCACTGACCTGTAAGTATGTTCTTCGGATTATTCGATAATTCTTGGTTATCTTGGTGATTTTGGATTTTCCGTTGAAATGTTGTTTGTGCGAGTGATTGCAAGTTTCGAGGACGAAACTTATTTTTAAGGGGGGTAGAGTGTAATACCCAAATCTTTTGGATATATTTTTCTTTTATATGTTGGATATCGTTGATGGATAATTGTGCTTGTGGATGTTGTGAACGTATGATAATGTTATTGAAATGCGTATATGTATTCATTGTGCCGTATGATCGTTTGATATGTCGAGATGTTGGTCGAGGATAGCTGAATATGGCTAAGCACAGCCACGATAGCGCACGCTATGAGATATTCTTAGCGCACGCTACGAGGCACAAGTAGCGCACGCTACGTTGTGTAGTTAGCATACGCTAATAGGTTCGCATTATGTACGCTGAGGAGGGTCCTTAACGTACGTAAGACTTTCTGGGAAAGATTCGGAAGGCGACCAACATGTAGGCCCGGGTTGATGTTTATCGGCATTTAGCGCACGCTATTACGTGACTTCCCCAAAACATTTGAAATTGAAATACCACATTGATAAACTTTTATTGAGTAACCAATCCAAAACATCACTCCTGTAAAAACGATTTTACACAAAGATGTAAATATATATATACATACATACCGGTACCACTTTTTATTCCAACACAATACGAGAATCAAACAAGTATGGAGTAAGTATTCACGAGGCACAATTAAACTCCACATAATAACATAGAATCACATAAACTCGTATAATACGAGACACAACAAAGTAGGGAGACTTACATCCACAGATCGCACGAAGATGATGGTTGCACCTCGATACTAATCATGACCGACAACTCAGACGACACGTCGCGACACTACTCAGTCAGACCAAATCTGACAAGACAAGACCCGACAACACACAACTCAACCCGACAGCCTAGGTTTCCTCAACCTAATCTCCGATACCATATTCTGTAACACCCCCAAACCGCTTGGGAATATTACAGCGCCGCAGACCCTCTCAGCGAGGATCTACCAGGCTAAATACAAAACAACGCATCACTTCACATGCCGACATGGCTACGTAAAGGACCATTAGACCGATTTGGTCTTTCAATACAACACACACAACATTACATACATGTTTCTTTCCCAGAACACATACCCACGCAGGGGCTAGAATACAATAACACTCCCATAACACGGGAGAACAAACCATCGGAGGGTTAACCAACAAGACTCTAACAAATACTCTGCAATTGGTCTTCATGTGATTAGTATCATCGTCTCCCATCATCCTTCGTATCGAACCTGTGATTTGCTCCCCAGCAACCTGCAAGTACCTGGACGCAATACAGACATCCACCCCCCGAATACTCGGGGGTTAGCAAAACTCTACTGTTTTGCTAGTGCAAGTATAAAACAGAAGTACAAGCCATACACAACGTGCTTCAAGAATATAATAATCTTGAATATAATTCCCGAGATAATTCACTTAATCAAAACAGTTCGATTTAAAAAGGTAGGAATAGAACCATGTATCTCATACAAAATATTTTACGATCTCGAGAGTTTACAAACATTTGGAATTAAGAAATTCTCAAGTCTTTCGAAAACAATTAGGGACACGGCCCAAAACCATCTTTCCAAAATACGATTCCAATAATAAAACGCGGGTTCACAACCCAATTCACAACACACGGGGTCTAAGACCCAAATCATAAGCCACAGGGTCCACGACCCATATCACATAACACATGTTCCTAAGGATTATTCGCGTCCCGTGCTAACAAGCCACGAACCTCAGATGCTCCCGTAGAACATACCCGAGTGAATAACCCAATAGGAAACCATACCAAATCACATGTCCTCGTGGCAGCAGCCACAGAACCATTCCAAACCACAACCATAAGTTATCCCGGCATCGGGCTAACAAGCCACGAACCTCGGAGTCCCCGCAAGACATACCCAATGATAACCCCCACAAGTTATTCCAGCATCGGGGTAGCAAGCCCCGAACCTCGGAGTCCCGGCCAGACACACCCGGATTGGATAACCCTACGGTCACGCCCGACCCATACTAGCAAGTATGGATCCCAGAGATTCAACAATCCTACCCGGAGGCACATCACTTTCAACGATCACATAACAATGAGCAGAACATCAAACCAAGCAACACTTAAACATCACAACCCCCTTTCAAAGGAGTAACAACTAATATCATACACAACACGTTCTTACCGAACAAGTACACATAACATTACGTAATCCCCGGCAAAGGATTATGGTCTATTAAACTTACTCAAAGTGATCATAGCATCTTTCAACATACAAAACCAACACACATATTCCGAGAACACATATATTCACGAAGTACACGAATTATCGTTGAAAGACATCATTTATCGAGAACATACCGATCCCTTTTTACGTTCATTAAATATTGGGTTTCGTATATAATCATTTATCAATAATTACACCTACGAAACATGAAACGTATGGACAAGATACTTGCCTCGATATCACGAGCGACAAACGATTTAACGGCACGATCGGGCAACCTTCGAACTTCCAAAAACGATCAAGACTTCGACAGCCCACGAATACTACGAAAATAGTATCACCACGAATCAATAACACTAATCGAAATCCGAAACGATCCTAAAAACGACAAAGATCTAAGTGTTCTCAAAGAAATCAAGAATCGTTGATCCGGGCGATAAAAATCGATGAACGGTTAACAAAATCTGAAGATTACGGTTAAGAAAAACAAAAATACACAACCGATCGGATGAGATCGGTTAAGAATCACAAATCCAAGGAAAAACCCCAAATTCAAGAAACTAGGGTTCTAAGAAGAGCTTACCTTGATTTGGACCAAGAAGACGATTAGATGTTGTTAAACATCTACCAATCCGTTCCAAAATGGAGCTTGATGAAGAAGATAGCTCCAAATCGCCTCTGGAGCTCACTCCCGTCGGAAAGGATGAAGAAAAGTGGAAAATGACGACTTAATGTCATTGTCCAAGATTTATCTTGATGCTTATTAGCGCGCTAAACACCCTGCATTAGCGTGCGCTAACGGGGTCAACACTCCAGAGAAACCGTCTATAACACAGTTAGCGTGCGCTAGCCAAAAGCCATAGCGTGCGCTAATGGGTCACAAAACCAGTCCAGTAGCCCCTGGACAGATCTGCACCTACCATGTAGCGTGCGCTAGAAATAACGATTAGCGTGCGCTAAGCAGTCGATAGCGTGCGCTAGCTATCGACCTTAGCGTGCGCTAACAAAGCCCCAGTCCCAGTCCAGTAGCTCCTGGACTGCCCCTGGACTGCCAGTTAGCGTGCGCTACACATTCGGTAGCGTGCGCTAACCACAACGCCGTAGCGTGCGCTATGCCACAAGCATTAGCGTGCGCTACACCACAAAAACCCGAAAACTCACAAAGTGATCCGAAAGGCCTCCAAACACATGCCCCAATAAGACACGACCAAAATATGACACAAAATTCCAACGATGAGGACAATGACAATCCGATAAAACTCAGAAAACCCAACGAATCCGGAATAAAGATCTCGGGTATTACAAGAACCACCTCCTTGTCGAGCATATATGTTAGATTCAACCAGACTTACTATAAAACTAGAATTGTGAATCATGCAATCAAACTATATATTAAATTGGTTTATAATTTAATGGAGATTTAACATCCGACCAAACAATGCCCTATCAGTGCATCTTTAATGGTAGATTTCGAGAAGTTTAAAATTTTAAACTTATTGAGTTTATGATTATCCGTGTGAGGTTTGAGTTTTGAGTATGAAGTTTGCTATCTCAAACCTCGAATAAACCCACCTCTCTCCTCCACTTTTTGTTTTAATAATTGTTGCTACCCGTAAGAGTAGTTAAATTGGTGAAGTAGGTGAACGCGAGACTGAAAGGTCACGAATTCGATTCCTCCTGCCAACATTAAATCTGTATCACATGGCTTGCGTATGTGGTTTCTTTACTTGGCCGATTTAGTCATGCCTATTACGATCAAAATAGTTTATTCAAATAAGACACTCTAAGAATAGCATTCGACTACACCGCTCAAAAAAAAAATTCTATTTTGTTGTCTTTAACTTTTCTTTTTGTTTTATGCATAATTATTTTTTTTTTTATATTTTGGGGTTTATATTTTCTTCGTAATGTTGTGTAAACATTAAAATAGCAATCATTATTATAGTTCATATACTATATTTAGAATAATAACAATTAATGGTGTACAAAGTTCGAAAGCTTTCCCAAAAATCACGTAACATTTCGGGGGAGCGCCAAACACTTCCCCCAATTCCCCAAATTACACGACATTTTCAGGCCCGCGCCAAACACTCCCCAATGCCGCCGCATATTTAAATCATAAAAGTCCACAGAGAACCAACTACTCAAAATCCCACTTTATTACTATTGCTCTCGCAAATATAGACTATCTATCTAGTTGTAGTTGTTGTTTGATTTCGGTAATTTTGTTCCCATTAACTACAGCAAAATCCCCAAATGGCGCCAGTTAGCGACCTCCCATGCGACGGAAATGGATTCTGCATGGTCTGCAAGGAGAAGCCGGCCGACGGCGAAACCCTGACGTGCAAGACCTGTGTCACCCCCTGGCACGCGCCCTGCCTCACCGTGACGCTTAAAACCCTAGCGGAGGCTGCTCAATGGGAGTGCCCGGACTGTTCCGATCCTTCCGGCGCCGCCAATCCGGTGGTCAGCGGCGGAGGTTTGGTGGAGAAGATCCGCGCGATAGAGTCCGATGCTTCGATGACGGACCAGGAGAAGGCGAAGCGGCGCCAGGAGCTGCTCAGTGGAGCTAGTGCGTCAGATGGCGACAGGGACAAGAAAAAGAGTGGTGACGTTCTGGAGATTTTGGGAGATAAATTTAACTGCTCCATTTGCATGCACCTTCTTGACAGGCCTGTTTCTGTATGGTTTACACCGCATCTCTATTTCCAGTTGCATTTCCATTTTTTTACTAAAGATCTGATTAATATACTGACAGAGTTTTTTTGGAATGTTTAGGGCATTTGAAGATGTTTTTCGGTCTTTTGGCCATAGGTGGAATCTTTTTAAAATTAATTAATAGACCATGTAACGTTTCTTCTGCAATCCTTCATATCGAGAGCCTCTTTAAATCATTGAGCCTGTGGAGAAATTAATGATTTATAAACAGAAAGTATTAGTTTTGTTTGTTTCATGAAAGTATTTAATTGAAAACCATAAATCTTGCATGTATGCAAGTCTAAAACATAGCATTGAGGGCGATTTACCTTTTCTGTTGTTCTCGCTATCACAACAATGAAGGGGATTGATTTATAGTCTGGTGAATGCACTTGCTTATACTAGATGATATTTATACTAGTAGCTTCGTGCTATTATTTCATCATATCATAATCCATGTAAGTGGACTAAACTGTAAGTTATTGTTGTTTTTCTGAAATACATTGTGCTCATTTCTTGTTTCAGACACCTTGTGGACACAATTTCTGCTTGAAATGCTTCCAGAAAATGGTTGGGAATGGGAAGCATGTTTGTGCTTTTTGCCGCAGGGAAATCCCGCTCAAGATGGCAAGGGAGCCGCGAATTAACTCTACTATTGTTATGGCCATCAGAATGGCCAAACTTTCTCAGTCTGGTTCTTCTGGTAGTGCTCCTAAAGTCAACCATTATATGCACAACAACGATCGTCCTGACAAAGCATTTACAACAGAAAGAGCAAGAAAAACTGGAAAGGCTAATGCGTGTAGTGGAAAGATATTCGTTACGATTGCTCCAGATCATTTTGGCCCAATTACAGCAGAGTATGACCCAGAAAGAAATCTTGGTGTTATGGTTGGAGAAACCTGGGAAGATAGAATGGAATGTCGGCAGTGGGGTGTTCACTTTCCCCACGTTGCGGGAATTTCTGGCCAGGCAGATTATGGGGCACAATCTGTTGCACTATCTGGGGGTTATGAAGATGATGAGGACAATGGGGAGTGGTTCCTATACACAGGAAGGTATCTTCAGTGCTATCCCTTGTTTAGTAACTTTTGTCTGCTGGTATTCATTTGAATCTGTCTGATAAGATTATTATGTCTAGCTTGATGTCCTTGTACCCCCTTAAATAAACATAGTTTGAGGTTTTATAATCTTGAGTTAGTTTTGTGGGTAAATGAATTCTATTCGGCATGTGACAACCTTTCCAGAATTTCTATTTCTGTTTTCATTATCCCTCTTAGCCATGGTGAGATACTATGGCCAAGTAAAGTGTTTATGTTAATGGAAGTCTGCAGAGGTTTTGTTCTTTTTCAGCTTTACCTTTTCATGGCCTTTCCAGAATTTCTATTTGTGTTTTCATTATCCCTCTTAGCCATGGTGAGATACTATGGCCAAGTAAAGTGTTTATGTTAATGGAAGTCTGCAGAGGTTTTGTTCTTTTTCAGCTTTACCTTTTCATGGTGCTTTTGCTTCAGTCATGGATTCTGCTTACAGCCTAAGCCATGAGAAGTACCTTTTTGGTTCAGCATTTTCATCGATGTTCTAAAACTTCACAGAAATTATTGTGGCTATTCAAGTTTTCTGCTTCTCTATTCTCTAATAAGTCCTATCAAAATCTCGATTTAGTGATGTAATACACAAACGAAACTGCATGATGTGCTTACTTTTTAAATTTGTTATTTTTGTAACTAACCTAGTAAGGAAAATTGTTACTTCTTTTGTTAAGTTTGTGTCATGAAAGGGATGTGGTTTATTCTCCATGCAATGTCAATTAGTTGGTTCATGTGCATGCTTTGCATTCAGTCGGCACATTATCATGTGTAGTGTGCCCTTGATGCCTCATTGTATACTACGGCTGTCTTAATTTCTTTTATTTGACTGCTGGTTGCAGTGGTGGACGTGACTTAAGCGGGAATAAAAGGACAAACAAGAAGCAGTCATTTGATCAGAAGTTTATCAAATACAATGAGGCTTTGCGAGTCAGTTGCCGAAAGGGTTATCCCGTGCGAGTTGTGAGGTAAGCACATGTTTCTTTGTGAATGATAGATAACGAGTATTTGATTTAGCCTTGCATTTTTTTCCAGCATGAACTATGTCACCTTTATTACGCTTTTACTCAGTGAAATTTTAATTGCTGGAAAAAAAGGATGTCTGACATGTATTTGGTTTTTGTGATCTTCCAGTTAGGTGTCTCTAGCGTGTGAATGCAAGTTTCTACGTGTGAGACGTATCTAACAGGATGTTTCGTTTCTCCTGTTTTCATATATTGACACGTTTATCATGTTCTTATGTCAATTTAGCACTCGCCTTTTCACGTGTACTTCAACGTGTGAAGCTTACATTAACAAAGATTAGTTTCCTGGCTTGTAAATACTTACCAAGTTTTTCCTTATGCTCTTTATGACCATTTAATTGTGTATGATATGTCAGTATGTGCTTCCCATGCATGTCTCGTTTTAACCAGATTTTGTTTTCTTAACTTGGAAATATTGGATGCCTGGGAATTCAAGATGCTCAAAGATTTGGTGAAATTAGCATGAGACCATGGAATATAAAAAAATATAAGGTGTCTTTTTCTGTAAACTGGGAATCTTCAGTGATGTAGCTCCCTTATTTCTGTCAAAACTTTCTTATGTTAGCATCCAACCGAACGTGTTAGATCATCGTTCCTGTATTTTTTTATTCACCCACACTCTATTCAGTTAACTACAAGGTTTTCTTTTCAAATCCTTGAGCTTTTCTCATTGCTTGCAAACAATGGGTTTGCTTTCGCGAACAAATATATCACACTTTGGTTATGGAGTTGAACAAACATTAAGAGGTTGACTGCTGTTCTCATTGATCGAGTAATTGTTGTTAAAAGAAGGGAAGCACTTTTCCTCTGCAGTTGCTCACCATTTTATTAAATTTCCTTATCATGGAATTGCAGGTCCCATAAGGAGAAACGATCTTCTTATGCACCACAGGAAGGTGTGCGCTATGATGGAATTTACAGGATTGAGAAATGCTGGCGCAAGGCTGGAATACAAGTAGGGAAAACTTGTCAAGAAAGAACTTTGCCTGCATTAGTTTATTTAATGAATCAATTAATATGTCGCCTCATGCATTTTTTGTTGACTTGCAGGGATTTAAGGTTTGCCGTTATCTATTTGTTCGTTGTGATAATGAGCCTGCACCATGGACAAGGTTAAGCGTTTGTCACCTCATTCACGATTTCCCTCAACTCCACATTTCTCTCTCCCTCTCTCTGTCACTTTCAGTTGATTTATTTTCATTTCCTATATTTACTGCAGCGACACAATTGGTGACCGTCCAAGACCTTTGCCCCTTGTTGAGGAATTGAAACATGCTACTGATATCACCGAAAGAAAAGGCTCTCCTGCTTGGGATTATGACGTGAGAAGCTAATAGTCTTGAGTTCTTGCTTAATTATATCGATTCTTATTTCCAAACACTTATAGGTATCAGCTTCAGATTAGTACACAATAATCGAATAGTCTTCATTCTTGTTTAATGTCACAATTTCCTTTAGAACATGTTTTTGCACATTAAATAGTGGTTTGCACTAATCGAGTCAAGTCATGCAACAATTTGCATTTGTTTAATGCACAGGAGGAACAGCAGGGTTGCTGGATGTGGAAGAAACCTCCACCAGAAAGCCGGAGAGCATGTGGTGAGTATGATGATGAAGGTAAAATTGTCAAGAAAAGAAAACATCAGGGTGGCGTAAAAGAAAGGCTTCTGAAAGGTATTCTCCATATTTTTCTTAACTGCTTTCAACAGGCATCCTGAAAAATATTGTACGGTTATGGTGTGTTGCAAGGATGTGTCTGAAAGAAATCATGCAGTATCGTACTCGTATCGTGCATGATACTTGCCCCAAATACTTGATAACTAGCTAAATTAATATATTAGTACACCTTATGGTTTACTCGTATATTTATGCTCACATGACAGATACATATATAAATTTCTGGTTCATAATGATGCGTATTGATGCCTATATTATATTGATGTTCATGATTATAATTTTGTAGGTACTGTATATTACAATTTACAACCATAAAACTGGCAAATTTATAAACGAACAAGACCACATCCCATTAGTATCATTTTCTGAAATTTATTAAAGTATGCATCTCTTTATTAGTATTATCACGCGCGTATTATACAAGTATCCAAATCCGTGCAGCCTGGATGGAATGCGTTTGATCTATTACTATTCGTTAATTTACTTACACCTAGCCCGTACATAAAAACGCATGCACGCCTGATTGCGAGTTCGTCTGAGGCCTGGTGTAACTTGAACGCAGAGTTTGACTGCCTCATCTGTCGGAAAGTGATGGCCCTTCCAGTTACTACTCCCTGTGCTCATAATTTCTGTAAGGCATGCTTAGAGGGTGCATTTGCTGGTCAGTCTTTTATAAAACAGAGGAGTAGTGGGACTAGGACACTGCGAGCACAGAAGAATGTTATGAAATGTCCATCCTGCCCAAATGATATCTCCGACTTCATCAAAAATCCTCAGGTACTTAATTTCCAAGTATATATGCATATGAACAACGATTTTTTTTTTTTTTTAATTTGTGTGTGTGTTCTCAGGTAAACAGGGAGTTGATGAACGTAATCGAATCTCTACAGAATAAGATGAAGGAAGAAAACTTGGACAATGAGGACATGCAAGAAGATTATCATGACACTGATGAGGCCCTCAAGCTTTCAAATGCTGCCGCTGCTGATGATGATACGGAGACTATAAACGTGGACATGAATGGAAAACCTGATGGCATGGATCATCAAGACTCTGAACTTACTGAAAACAAAAAGATGAAGCCGTTGAAGAATTCGTAGTTTGACGATAAAGCAAAGAAAAAAAACCTCCTCTATGCTCATTTGTGACAGGTTCTGATTCTCAGATCGAACAAAGATTTGCTCTTCATTTCATGAGGTTTTACTTTTATGTACCGCAAATGCGTTGTTTCTCTTAAACCGAGCAATTAATTAAGGGTTTTTCTAATATGTGCCAATGGTCACAAGTTAAATCCAGCTCATTCCCTTATGCTACTACTTTGGCCAATGCCTCCATCTTCAAATGATAGCATAGCTCCACCTAGAGACATTTTTCGACACCAACATGGTGGGAAATATACAGGTGGTAATAAACACATCTTCATGTAGGAAGACAGTTAAGATGTGATGATCCCAATTGATCTTATGCTTTCGAGCATCATTGTATTCGTGGTGTTGCACCATATACTTGACATGAGATTCCTTACCCATCAAATACTTAGTAGATCTCCAAAAACCTCTTGAAATTATTCACTGATTTCTTCACAGGCAATATATTACAAATTAGTTTTAATTAGTCCGACACCATGATATAAGAAATCCATCTCTTGGTTCCTCCTTCCTATCAAATCGGTTTTTTCGAATTGAAAAACCATGATTTTTTTTGCTTACTTGCCATAAAACATGCAAGCCTCTTCTTCACTTAGAGAAACATTGACAAGTAAAGGCTCAAAAAAATATTTCATCATTATTTCCTCTTCCTCAAAAGATTGACAGTCTAGTTGTCCCTTATTTGCACTTTTTAAAGCCCAACAAAAGTTCACATTCCAACTCTTCTACGCATCGTAGGGTAAGTTTAAATCAAAGCATTTCACACTGTTTCTATCCATTCTGATATTTTCATCCATCTGTTGAACTACAACAAACCGACAAAAAGTTTAAAAACAATTCATCGTCGAGATAACTAAAAAATTACAGCGAGAATAATATAACTAGACAATGTCAACAAAATATGATTAATAATCAGGTTTTTAAAAAAAAAAGAGGAAATGGCTAAATGATTTAAATGCAAGAAGTTTTTTTTCCTGCGCCTCTCTTCTTGTTATTGATCTGACCATTTTAAAATAGTGTTATAAGAATAGAGGGAATGAAATACAAAATGATAAACACAGAGAAATAATATGATTATTTTGTTTATACAAAAAGGTAAACAATCCATTTTATAAAATACAATGAGCTAATCTGCTAAAAAAAATTCATAAATTTACTAGGATTAACTTGACAAGATATGCGTGTCATGTCGTGCTGGTAAAACGGCACAATGTGCTACGAGAATTAGCGGCACCCACATAACGTGTAATCCTGGATGCCCCCCAGCCAAATTTTACATTTCACTAAATCAGAACGATTTTTTTAGAAAAAAATAAGAATAAATCTGAATTAATGATGTTTGTGTGATATACGGTTTAGATTAGTGTATGCATTTTATATATCAAAATACCATGCATTAAAATTATGCATTATTTAATAAGAATGTTTGAACCATTAAAACAATACATTTCATGCATAGCTTGTCGTGAGAATAAATCTTGTCATCCATTTAATCAAGATTTATGAACTATACTCACTCATATTTCTTAACGTAAACTCTATTCTTATTAGAACTATCCGGACACACACACACACACACACACACATATATATATATATATATATATATATATATATATATATATATATATATATATATACTCCCTTCGTTCACCATATAACTTCCTAGGAGAGTGGCAGAATTTAAGACGAGATCGTTGAGTATATTGGGAGTGGAGAAAAGGTACTGAAATTAGTGTTGTTTTAATTAGTGTTATTTGTGATTAGTGTTGTTGTTTTAATTAGTGTTATTTGTGTGGACAGATCGTGCGTTTGAGTAAAGAGGATGAAAAGATAAAGATAAATATGGCATTACTAATGGTGGGATATAGTTCGAAAATAGAAAGGGAAGTTATTTCGTGGACGTACCGAAAAGGAAATTTAGAAAGTTATATGGTAGACGGAGGGAGTATATGTGATTGGTTCTAGTGAGAATCTTTTTTGTTGTGAGAACCAGGAACCAATCTGAGCTATTAAATGATTAAATAAGGAGGTCCAAATTTTACCACATCATCACAGCAGATGGGGTGTGAATGACTAATTAAGGAGAAGAGTAATCTTGTCTCTTTCTAAATAAATTGTTCCTTTTTAAAATACAATAACTTATTCATTTGCTACCCGTTTTAAATAAAAAAATATATCAAACTAATTGTCTTTTCATGACCTACATTTTAAGATGCATATTGCATACCTGAAAATGTAAAAAGACAAAAAAAATCAGTATGTTTTAATAATAAAAGCATTATGAATTGTAGAGAGAAATACACTGCTTCATAGAATATACAAATACACTGCTTCATAGTGTATAAAATACTGTATCTGCTTCAAAATTAACACAAAAGTTCTTGATAAAATCGTCAACTTCAATGAATAACCGCTTTCATTGAATATGAATCGAGAGTCGTGCCATTACCATTGCAAATCCAAATGAGTAGTTTCCAACAAAAAAGCACTAAGAAATTATTAAGTATGGAGAGAGTTATGATGCATTGAATGAAGACTGCCAGGATGCTTATTTTATAGGAATATACAAATGGTTGCTTCATAGTGTATAAATGCACTGCTTCATAGTGTATAAATCTACTGCTTCATAGTGTTCAATGTACTGCTTCTGGTTCAAAATTTGGACTTATAACATATTGCTTCTTAGCTTATAACTACAGTGCTTCATTGTATAAATGCACTACTCCATAGTGTATAAATGCAATGTTTCATAGCATACAAAGTACTGTTTCTGCTTAAAAGTTTGAACTAAAGTTCCTCCTCAAATCGCCAACTTCAATAAATGAACTGCTTTCATTGGATATGAATTAGGAGTCATGCCATATGTCATTTGAAAGTCATGAGAGTATAGTTTCTAACACATATATTCAGTATGGAGAGAGTTATGATACTTTGAATGCAAACTGCAATGATGCTTGTTTTATAAAAACATACAAAAGCACCGCTTAATAGTGTACAAATGCATTGTTTTTTTGTTTTTTATATTTTTAGATATGCAATATGCATCTTAAATTATAGATCGTGAAAAGACGATTAATCTTATATATTTTTTATTTTAAATGGATAATAAATGAATAAGCTATTGTATTTTAAATGGAGACAATTTATTTATAAAGGGACAAAATTACCCTTCTCCTTAATTAATGCCACCCGCATGCCATTTATAAGTGATGATGCGGCAAAATCTATACCCTGCTTATTGATTGATCCAATAGATAAGAGCGGTTCTTAGTTCTCACACCAGGACCAAGTTCACTCTTGAGTCATATCCATATATATGGCCCTCATATAAAAAAATGTCCACAACTCATTGCACGTTTTGCCATTTTACGAGTACTGCTTGACATGCATATATTGTCAAGCTAATTCTAGTGAATCTAGATACTCCCTTGGTCCCATACCAATTACAATATTTGAAATTTTTTTGGGTGTATTTTAGGCAAATAATTGGATGTAATAGATATGTAAGTTTTGTAAGTAATTGATGATGAATGTATGATGTAGATTAAAAGATGAAAGATGTGTATGATGAGTATATGGTAGATATTAAAGGATAAAGTATGATGATTTGATATCATTGGAGGTACTTAATGAAATATAGCACTTTTAAAAATATATTATTTTGAGTGAAATATAGCATTTCAGACAGAAAGTGAATATGATTTATAGCCCTTCATATTACAAACTAAATAATTATTCCAATTTTTTATATACCTTAACCTAATAGCGACTCATTTTTTGTGCAAGTAAAATTGTTGTTTTGTATCGAAAGTTACAATTCTATCTTTCCCTTGTATGTGTCTTGCGTAATATTATTTATAATAAGATACATAGATTGTAGGGTTACAGTTCATTCTAGAGGTAGTAGGATCCTATTAGGTGTCTTTCTTTGTAAGGAGTCATACGTTTGGAAGCACTCTCATTATAAAGCCAATATAAAGGCCCATATATCAATGTAATGATTATAATTGATCGATTTACTTGTTCATCTTTACTGCTTTCTCGCAATATCCTGAAACGCGTTATCAGCAAGTACCTCTAACAGATAATTTTTTTACAAATTTCGAAAAAAATAAAAAATCGATCGATACCCTAGCCGACCCCTCCGCCCGTCGCCGCTGTGCACCGCGACCAGCCTGCCTAGTACTAATTCAGTCTGCCCAGATCCCACAGCTGCATCGATCAAATATTCCTGGCTCTTCTTCACCAAACTATTGACCCGGTCAGCCCCGACATCCACCGCGGTCCAGTCCACCCTCCACTGCGTCAATCCAGACCCTGGGCCACTGCCTATGATACGCGATCCTGAAACTACTCATTTGATCAATTTGATTATGCATTACACTTATCATTCATGTGCTAGTTATGCTTACTTTGATATTTTAATGTTTATTTCATCTCAAAACTGCATCTAAGCGCATTCAATGATATAAAACATAAATATAATTCTAAAAATTTTAAAATATTGAAAATATTAACTTGATATAAGTATAAGATACATGTTAAGATAATATATAACTCTAAGTTCATCCAGTAAACCTAGAAGTACCAATTGTTCTTCTGAGGCGTATATATGATGTTAACCGATTTATCTAGGGGTCTTAGTCAGCATATATGCTAGGTAAATATAGATTATATTCAAGTAAATAAACCTAATATAGTCTAATAATACATGTCAGATATCATTATCCTTATCAACACCATATAGGTCACTGGCCTATATGGTTTCACCCTGTAATCTTGTTAAATAGTTCAATTTGTCGATGCCCGATTCATCCCAATTGAGGTAGAATACTCTTAAAATTATCTTTAAGCTTATAGTCCAAATCATATCACATTGATAAATAAGTCCTTACGCTCTTACATGTAGTGTTTTATGCACGAGGCACTAGAGGATTTGACAAGAAACTCATCTGCTAACATTTTACCTTATCCGCGCGAGTAACCGACTTTAAATAGTTGAAAAATATACTATAACTCTACAAAAACCTTGGACCGGTCAATAATATCTTAAATATGGTCCTTATTGTAATATCCGTGTATTTCATGTGTGTTATTTTGGATGTATCTTGTTGTATTACGGTTATTTGAAGATAAGGGTATTGACGATTGCTATTGGAATGTTCATGGTTGGTAATCGCTGAGTTTTGTAATTTCGTATTGTGTTCGTTCTGGGCGGACTTCGCGAATTTTATGCTGGAAGTAGCAGTTAGCGCGCACTAGACTTCACCGATAGCGCATGCTAACCAGGTGTGAGTAGCGCACGCTACTCTTGTGCGTTAGTGCACGCTAGGCCTTCTGGGCAGTGAGCTTTCTGGACTCTGGACTGAGGCATTAATGCATGCTAATGGCAGTCTAGCGTACGCTATTTTGATGTGTTAGCGTACGTTAATAGTGTGATAGCGCGATGTCGGCCGGACAGTATGGGCAGAACATTTCTGGACTGCATGTGATAGCAGGTAACGTGCCATGGACGAAAATGTGATTTTTTCGTCATAGTGTGATCTTTATGGTTAATAGTGTGATAGCGCGATGTCGCCATGGACGAAAATGTGATTTTTTGAAAATGTGATATGTGCCATGTGTTTATTGAGTATGTGCGAGCCGAGTAAAACCAGCGAGGGTCCCCTGGGATTCGTTAGACTTCGAGTTCTATGGATCACTTGGTTGGGTTGTACACTAGGGAGGGCCTGACGAGGACTCTCTGGGGTGTGTATCCCGTGTGGGTACAGGGCCAGTACAACTCGGGAGGTTGTTTTGCGATGATGATTATGGTATTGTATTCCGGAATATATGTGATGGCACTGTTGTTTCTGTTGAACATTCATTTGTTGTACATATTCTATAATCGTTGTACTTGCACCGACATCTTTCTGACCCCCTTCGAGGGTGGATATACTTGTTTTGTATTCAGGTACAGGTTCAGTGGGAGAGCCAACATAGGGCGGACACGAGTTTGGTGGGCAGCATTGATATCATGTACTATGTTGAGTTGGTGGTCATGTTATCAAGCTCATGGTTGTGTTTTGGTTTTGTACTCGCGCGGGTACTATCACATATTATTATCGTGTCGTTGTTGATTGTTAATGATGTTATCGTATCAGCTATGAACTGTTGTATCAGTTATGGTCCTACGAGACAATATGTTATTTGGTTTTGTAATATATGTCGTATTGGAGACATGTTTGTTTTTAAGTAAGTGAATGTGGTGGTTTGTTAATTTTTAATGAGTTTTATGTCAGTCTTATCCTGATAGGTTCTCCAAAAGAACCTACGGCGCTGTAATATCTCCGTAAATTATGGGGATTTATAGAATATGGTATCGGAGCCTAGGTTTATGGATACCTAGACTATCGGTGTTTTTTTGGGTCTGTTAAAGGGAGTCGATTGTTGTTTATGATATCATTGGCGTGCTACCACCCCGTGTTGCCTATGCTGGAAGCCTCTCCGGATGTTGGATGTTCCTTTCCCTCTGGAGTAATTATTTTGTCATCGTATAATCTATTGTTGTAATTGTTTCCTTGTTGAACTATTTCTTATTCTTCAGTATGCCGAGAGGTAGAGCTGTCCGTCAGCACGGCCGAGGCCGTGGTAGAGTAGCGGTATCTGAATTCGAGATGTCCGTTTTAGATTCGGCATCTCATTCTGTGTCTATATCAGATCCGATCCCTTCAAGAGGTACAGGTGGGAGTTCGTAGAACGAAGTACTTAACATTCTTCAACAAGTTGTAACGCAAGTGCACCAGTTGGCTCAAGTGGTGCATAACATTAACACTCGTAGGACTGTTGAAGATCGATGGCTTCAAGAAGTCATGAAAATGAACCCTCCTAGATTTGATGGTTCAGGTGATGCTAACAACTGGGATCATTGGTTGGTTAAACTAGACAAGATATTTGATGGTATTGGCTGCCCTGCAGCCAAGAAGGTCCCGATTGCTCAGTATTTAACTACTAATGATGCGTCTGACTGGTGGCGGGATGTTAGGCCCAAGGATCGTGATGTCACTTGGTAGGAGTTTAAAGAGTTAATGGAGGCTCAGTATTGTCCCGCACTGGTACGATTAGCCAAAGTTAGTGAGTTCTTTAGAGCTCAACCCGAAGATGTTCCTATTTCGGAAGCGATCAAGAAGTACAACGGGCAGTTAATATATGTTCAAAACTGAGTTAAGGATCAAGTGGATAAAATACTTCATTTCGATGTAAGAATGAAACCTGAGGTCCGAAAGTATATGGCGGGTCTTGGGTGCACTACTCTGCGAGAATATCAAGATAGAGCGCTTGCTTATGAGATGGTTACAGTTCCATTTACTACGGTTTCGATCTCGAAGAAACCAAAATTTTCTGGTAGTTTTCGAGGCAGCGGATCGCGTACGCCTCAATCTTCTATGCAGTCTTCCATTGGTTCCCCTCAACCCGGTGGAGGATCGTCGAAAGTTTGTTTTAATTGTGGATTTCCTGGTCATATAAATTCTTATTGTTCATCACGCCCTGTTACTTGTTTTACGTGTGGAAAGTAGGGACATCGTGCGTCGTATTATGAGAAAGCGAGTAGAATCCTTGCCAATCAGTCCCCTATTCCAGCAGGCACAGTCACGGGTCAGCCAACTCCGAGTGTCGGACGCGGCAGAGGCAAGATTGAGCATAAGGATACACCTACCACTGGATCAACTCCACCCCGATTGTATGAGATGGGGCGGGCTGATGACGTAGGGGCTGCAACTACATCAGGTATTTTTTACATTTGTATGCACCCAGTAGATGTATTGTTTGATTCTGGAGCTACTCATTCCTTTATATCATTGTCTTGTGTGAATCGTTTGAATCTTATTGGTCTCTATGCATGTGAACCTTTTATTGTTGGACTGCCGAGTGGGGAAAGGATAGTTGGGGATCGAGAGATTGTCAATTATCCTGTAACCATCGGCGGTAGAGATTGGCCATCTGATTTTATTGTGATTGATATGAAGGGAGAAGATTTAATTCTTGGTGATAACTGGTTAGATCATCATCGGGCAGTAATAGATTATCATCAAAAGATAATTTCGATCATTTATCATGATGGTATTGAATATGTTTTTGAAGGGCAGAAACCCGGTATTTCCTGGAAGATTATCCGAGCCATGAAGGCTGTGAAATTGTTGAACCAAGGTTGTACTGGTTATTGATGTTACGTAATGAAGATAGAAGCTGGAGGAGTTCAGTTATCTTCTATTCCAGTTGTGGATGAATTTCCAGATGTATTTCCGGATGATTTGCCGCGATTGCCGCCACATTGTGAGGTGGAGTCCGTTATCGAACTAGAGCCTAATGCGGCGCCAATATCTAGGGCACCATACCGAATGGACCCATCAGAAATGCAATAGTTGAAGAAACAATTGGGTGAACTGCTGGACAAAGGTTATATTCGGCCTAGTGCGTCTCCATGGGGTGCACCGGTATTGTTTGTACGGAAGAAAGATGGATCTTTACGGTTATATATTGACTATCATGAGTTGAATAAACTCACTATCAACAACAAGTATCCGTTGCCAATAATCGATGATCTATTTGATCAATTACAAGGGGCTACGGTTTTCTCCAAGATTGACTTGAGATCGGAATATTATCAGCTACAAATTCAGGATTCAGATATTCCAAAAATGGCATTTCGAACGAGATATGGGCATTACGAATTCGTAGTTATGCCTTTCGGTTTGACGAATGCTCCGACGGCATTTATGCAACTTATGAACAAAACATTTATTGAATACCTCGATAAATTTGTGGCGGTGTTTATTGATGATATCTCAATCTATTCTAAGAGTGAGACGGAGTATGCCGAACACTTGAGAATTGTGTTGGGTATTTTGAGGGCTGATAAGCTTTATGCTAAGTTTTCTAAGTGCGAGTTCTGGCTGAGAGAAATTGCTTTTCTTGGACACATTATATCAGCTGGTGGTGTTCGGGTAGATCCTCAGAAAGTTGAAGCTGTCTTAGCTTGGGAACCCCCGAGGGATGTTAAGGAAGTTCGGAGTTTTCTGGGATTAGCTGGTTATTATCGTCGATTTGTCGAGGGATTCTCAAAAACCGCTCGACCGCTCACTCAATTATTACAGAAAACTCAGAAGTTTGAATGGGGTGATGAGTGTCAGAAGAGTTTTGACGAGTTGAAGAAGAGGCTGACTACATCACCGATTTTAGCCTTACCGCAGGGAACATAAGGTTTTGTTATTTATAGTGATGCTTCTAAACAAGGATTAGGATGTGTATTGATGCAAAACGAGAGAGTAGTAGCTTATGCGTCTCGTCAATTAAAGCCGTACGAGATGAATTATCCTACCCATGATCTTGAGTTAGCTACGGTGTTATTTGCGTTAAAGATCTGGAGACATTATTTGTATGGTTCTTCGTGTCGAGTCTATACAGACCACAAGAGTTTGAAATATATTTTTACTGAGAAGGAGCTTAATGTAATATCCGTACTTTATACTTTTGGTCATTTCTATTATTGTTGTATGTTCATTTCGGTCGACTCGCTTGTTACTGTTTTGAAATTCTGAACCTATTTTGTTCTTGGAGTTTTTCCATTTGGACGAGTTTCGAGGATGTTTTTGCATAATTTCATCTTGAATTATATCTTGTCGCATGTACGTTCGATTCTCATAAAACTCGTTCGTTTTCGTTGTTTCTTGGTTGGCATAAGTTCGTATGGTTGAGTTAGTCGTGTTGAGACTTTCGGTTTGTTAATCCGACGTCGTATCGTGATTTTCGGGCACTTGAGCCATTTTTGTAATTTCCTATAAGTTTAGGGAATTTCACTTTCTTTGTTGCATTACGAACTCTCCGATGGTCGGAATTGTATTTTCTTTCAATGCTTAACTCCGTCGTCTTGAATATTCCGTGTTTATATTTCTGGGTTCTAGCCTTGCTTTGCATTTCGATTTTTGTCTTTGTCTGCGGGTGTCTTGGCGATCTTGATCTTGCTGAGTAGCGCACACTACTCCTGGTTTCCTTGCGTGCGCTATCGATGTGTGGTTAGCGTACGCTAACTTGGAGTTCGTAGCATGAGCTAATGATTTCAGCGGACTGGACAGAAGGTTCAGTAGTTCGGTACTGGACCAGATAGCGTACGCTAATTGAGTGTTAACGCACGCTAATATCTAATGTTAGCGCACGCTAATCTTGTTAGCACGCGTACGCTAACGGGAGGACAGAAGTCTGACTGCATTCCACACCCTGTTAGCGCATGCTAATTCTTGGGCGTAGCGTGCGCTAAGCCTGTCTGATATAAAAAGGACAGCAACAACCCAACTTCGTCATTTTCAATCATTACTTATTCTCTTCGGCTTTGGGCGATTCCAGACGAGGGTTAGGGCCGATTTCAACCAAATATCATCATCCACTATCATTCTTGCATTTCTTGCGCGAATTCTTCAAGTTCTTAACATTTTTCGCCATCCGAATCGAGGTAAGAATCCCTGATACCCTTGTTTTGAGATTTTTGGGAAATTTTGGGGAATTGTGATTTGACTCTTTTAATCCGAATTATCATGGATTATTGCTAGACTTCAATCGTATACTTGTAATCCTTCGTTTTTCTTGAGGATTTGTGGTTTTAAACCCCGATTTTTTCATTGTTCATCACTTATACCCGACAATACCCTAAGAATGTTCGACGAATTGTTCCAGTGGGTAGAACTAGGATGTATTCTTACGTTGTAGTAATTTTGAGATTGATTGCATATCATTATTATGTTAGGATCGGATTTGTGAAGATTATTCGGTCCAAAACCTTTCCGTTCACCATTTTCCTTTACGTCGTGTTAACCAAGGCAAGTACATGTATTACATTTCGTTATGTATGTTACATTTTCGAAATGAATGATGAATTATGGTTTTCGGGTGCGTGAGTTGTGTTCCTTCCACCCGGAGCGTTCGACGGGATGTCTGGGGGTCGATACTAAGGGGTACGGCCGCGGAAGTAGACTTGGGTGCATGTGTGGTTGAACTTCCACCTGGAGCGTTCGACGGGATGTCTGGGGGTCGATACTAAGGGGTACGGCCACGGAAGTGGTATCCCACCCGGAGCGTTCGACGGGATGTCTGGGGGTCGATACTAAGGGGTAAGACCACGGGATACCAATTGTGATTTTGTGATATCGTGATGAATTGATAACTGATTTGATTGCCAATGTAGTATTCCAGAATATTTATGGCAAATGATTTCTGATTGAGATGATTGTGTAAAATTCGTATTGTATATAATGTTGTGTAATTGTGTACTTGCACTAGGTATTCGAATGCTAACCCCTTAAATGGGGGAAATGCGTCTTATGCATTTCAGGTACCGGGAGAGCTGAGGAGCAGGCACGGGACATGCACGCAAAGGATGGGTTGGCATGATTATGAGGCTCGAGTCTTTAATTATGTTGGGTCATTTATATTGTTTGAGTATCGGAATTTAAATGGTTTTATTGTATTCGGTTAAAGTCCCCTGCGTGGGAAATGTCATGGTATCGACTTATACTTTCACGTACTTCTATTAAAATGTTTTGGCCGAGGCCGCGGCCCAAGTTTTACATTAATGATTGTGCCTTTGTAATTTTTCTTGTACTGAATATGTGTCATGTGTTAGCCTGGTAGACCTCACGAGGGTTCTACGGCGTGTAATGTCCCATTTGAGAATTGGGGTGTTACATTTATGGTATCAGAGCCTAGGTTTTGAATGCCTAGGCTGTCGGTTAATTTTGGGTCTGTCAGTTAAGTCGTCTGAGTTAGTCATTGAGCCTAATATCATCATGCCACCGTATTTTTGTGCAACCCGTGGCTGTAAGTCTCCTCGAACTCTTATACTTCTATAATTCGTTTTCTTGTGTTGTTCGGAATTGTGAATTGTGATACCAACTTTTTAAATTGTGAATCTTTCTGATCTTGTCCTTTTCATATTTTCTTCAGTATGTTGAGAGGTCGCGGTAGACCAGCTAGGGGGCGCGGCCGAGGCCGTGGTCGTGGTGCTAATAACGAGGAAGGCTCACTTTCTCAGTCCTCTGTGGATTCGGCTTCTCATTCAGTGCCGTCAGGTAATAACGCCGACGCTGGGGCTACTACCGTACTTCAGCAGTTGGTAGCCTAGCTCACTCAGATAGCCCAGGGTGGACGCCAAAATCCGCCCCCGACTCCAGAGGACGAAGCTAGTAAATGGCTTCAGATAGTAACTAAGATGCACCCCCCTCGTTTCACTGGTTCTTCTGACTCCCTCGGTTGGGAGAATTGGCTCTTTCAGTTGGGCAGGACTTTTGATGCCGTAGCTTGTCCCGATGACAGGAGGGTACATATTGCTCAATACCTCCTGGATAAGGAAGCTGCGGAATGGTGGGAGGCTGTGACGCCCAGAGACCGCCAGGCCACTTGGGAGGAATTTAAGGCTGCTATGGAAGCAGAATATTGTCCACCGCCAGTCAAAGAGCGCAGAATTGTGGAGTTCTTCACCGCTATACCTCAGGATGTGCCTATTTCTCAGGCCATCATCAGTTATAATCAGCAATTAGGATTCGTGAAAGATCAGGTGAGGACCGAGGCCAACAAGATCCGTTATTTCAATATGCGCATGAAACCGCATATCAGGCAGAGTATGGCACCGCTCATGTGTGTCACTTTGAAGGAGTATCAGGATTGCCTCTAGTGATCGAGATGGCCGCACCGGAATCAGAGTTGGGTACCGAGGCCAAGAAACAGAAAACGGTTGGCAGTTTTCCAGCCGGCAAGAGTGGCCGATTTTCGAGAGCACAGTCTGCCCCTACATCTGGGAAGAGGCCGTTTCATCAGGCTGGGGGATCTTAGGGTAATCGTTCAGTCCAGTCCGTTGCTTCTGGTGGCAGGGTTTGTTTTAACTGCAACCAATATGAGCATTTGATGAAGGATTGCCCTTCTCCTCAAGTTACTCGCTTTACTTGCGGGCAGACCGGGCACCGAGCAGCACATTGTGAGAGAGCCACCAGGGCTGCCAGAGCTCCAACTACCACCGCCGTACAGAGAGAACACAGTATTGATCAGAAGACTCCAGTTCCTCATGTCCCTTAGAGTTCGGGCCGTGGTAGGGTCGGGGTCAGCCGGACTGCCGAGCTTCATCTAGTTCGGGCTCAGTCCACCCTCGGTTATATCAGATGAGGCACACGGAGGAGACAGACATTCCAGTGGCGTCAGGTACCACTCAGATCCTTTCTCATCCAGTTTCAGTGCTTTTCAATTCGGGTGCTACTCATTCTTTTATTGCTTCGGATTGTGTGTTTCGTATTGGTATTGACTACTTGTTTGAGTGCAAACCATTCGTAGTGGATACACCTAGCGGGGATCGTATGGTTAGGGACCGGGAAGTTAGGGATTGTCCAGTGAGGATCGGGAGCTGAGATTGGCCCTCGAACCTTATTGTTATAGATCTTAAGGGTGAGGATTTGATCCTCGGGGACGATTGGTTGGATCGTCACGGTGCTATCACGAATTATCGGACTCGCACCATCTCGATAGTGGTTGAGGACGACACCAAGCATACTCTCGTCGGTTGTAAACCGGGTAGATCGGGAAGTGTGATTAGCGCCTTGAAGGCGATGAAACTTCTGAATCAGGATTGTGTCGGCTATTGGTGTTACGCTTTGCAGGCGGAGGATGGCGGAGTCGACATGTCGTCGATTCCAGTTGTCAGCGAGTACCCCGACGTATTTCCAGATGACTTGCCGGGATTACCACCACATCGAGAGGTTGAGTTTCCTATTGATCTTGAGCCGAATGCGGCTCCCGTTTCTCGAGCACCATACCGTATGGCACCGTCGGAGATGTTAGAATTGAAGAAACAGTTGGGGGAGTTGTTAGATAAAGGGTATATTCGACTGAGCGCATCGCCTTGGGGTGCACCCATACTTTTTGTTAAGAAGAAGGATGGATCGATTCGTTTATGCATCGACTACCGAGAATTAAACAAGTTGACCATAAAAAACAAGTACCCTTTGCCCAGGATCGACGACTTATTTGATCAGCTTCAGGGATCGACAATCTTTTCGAAGATTGATTTACGATCGGGCTACTACCAGTTGAGGATTCGGGACAACGATATACCAAAACCTGCCTTTCGGACGAGATATGGCCATTAAGAGTTTGTGGTTATGCCTTTCGGACTAACCAATGCCCCAGCAGTGTTCATGCAGTTAATGAACAAAGTTTTTATCGAGTATCTGGACAAATTCGTAGTCGTCTTTTTCGACGACATTCTTATCTATTCCTGGAGTCGAGAGGAGCATGCTTTACATCTCCAGATTGTGTTGGACACTTTGAGAACTGAGCAGTTGTACGCGATGTTCTCTAAGTGTGAGTTTTGGCTCAAGGAAGTGATGTTCCTCGGGCACGTGATCTCAGCGGAGGGAGTTCGGGTAGATCCACAGAAGATAGAGGCGGTGATAGCATGGGAACCGCCCAAGAATGTGAAGGAAGTGAGAAGTTTTCTAGGACTTGCAGGCTATTATCGTAGGTTCGTTGAGGGATTTTCTAAGATCGGTAGACCGCTCACTCAGTTACTCCAGAAAACTCAGAAGTTCGAGTGGACCGCAGACAGACAGGATAGTTTTAACGAGTTGAAGAGACGATTGACTACCGCACCCGTTTTAGCATTGCCTCAGGGGAACGAGGATTTCGTGGTGTATAGTGATGCTTCGGGCCTTGGGCTCGAATGTGTTTTGATGCAGAGAGACAGGGTGATTGCTGCGTCCCGCCAATTGAAACCTTATGAGGTAAATTATCCCACGCACGATTTGGAGTTAGTTGCGGTCGTTTTCGCCTTAAAGATATGGAGGCATTATCTCTATGGGTCGTCGTGTAAGATTTTTACAGACCACAAGAGTCTGAAGTATATCTTCAGTCAGAAAGAGTTGAATATGAGGCAGGCGTAGGTGGTTGGAGCTAATTAAAGATTACGACCTCGAGATACTTTATCATCCAGGTAAGGCTAATGTAGTGGCTGATGCGTTGAGCTGGAAACCGATGGCGTTACAGATGTTAGAGGTACTTACACCACAGAGCAGGATCCAGCGGGATTTGATTTGTCAGAATATCGAGGTTTGGGTTCAAAGAGTTCAGGGTCAGTTATGTGCGTTGGAGATCACTTCGTCCTTGACTGATGATATCAAGGCGAAACAATATGATGATCCATTTTTGGTCCAGTTGAGGGAGGATGTGGGAAAGGGGAAAGCCCCTGTATTTGTGATTCAGGATGACGGAGTTTTGAGATATCGCGGCAGATTATGTGTACCGAATGACATTGAGTTGAGGCAGAAGATTTTGAGTGAGGCTCATACTACGCCTTACTCCATACATCCTGGTACGAGCAAAATGTACAAGGATGTGAGGAGTAACTACTGGTGGAGCAATTTGAAGACGGACGTTGGCGAGTTTGTGGCGAAGTGTTTTACCTGTTAGCAGGTTAAGATTGAGCATCAGCGACCCGCAGGGTTGCTACGACCACTTCCCATTCCGGAATGGAAGTGGGAAGACATCTCTATGGATTTCATTACCGGGATGCCTAGGACTCGAACTGGAATGAACATGATTTGGGTTATTGTCGATCGACTAACCAAATCAGCTCATTTCCTAGGTATTAAGGACACTTGGGGGCCGGAGAGGCTGGCACGAGTATTTATTGCAGAGATCGTGAGATTGCATGGGACTCCTAGGAGTATTGTTTCAGATCGAGATGGCCGGTTTGTATCACATTTTTGGCAGGCTGTTCATCGAGCTTTGGGGACTGAGTTGAGACTCAGTACATCTTACCATCCTCAGACTGACGGGCAGTCAGAGCAGACGATCCAGACGCTGTAGGGTATGTTGAGAGCCTGTGCCTTATATTGGAAGGATGATTGGGAGTCGCACTTGCCGTTGATCGAGTTCACGTACAACAATAGTTGGCACGCCTCGATCCAAATTGCACCATTTGAGGCATTGTATGGGAGGAGGTGCAGATCGCCGTTGTGTTGGGACGATATGTCCGAGCTGATCGGTACCTAGCCCGATATATTAGTTGAGACGAGAGAGAAGATTGCTCTGATTCGCGATAGGTTGTTGACAACCCAGAGTCGGCAGAAGTCTTATGCCGATACGCGTCGCCGGCCGTTGGAGTTTGAGGTGGGAGATCATGTCTTGCTTAAGGTGTCGCCGACATGGGGAGTTTACCGCTTCGGCCGGAAGGGTAAACTTAGTCCGAGATATATTGGACCGTTCGAGATTTTAGAGAGAGTTGGAGAGCTTGCCTATCGGTTAGGCCTGCCGCCGTCCCTGAGTCACGTGCATAATGTATTTCATGTTTCCCAGCTTAGGAAGTACGTACTGGACCCTAACCATATTATTGATTTTGGAGAGATCGAGTTAGGACCCGACGTTACCATCGAGGAGAGGCCGCTTCAGATTTTAGAGCATCGGGTGAAGCAACTTCAGCACAAAACCATTCCTTTGGTTAAAGTTCAATGGTCGAGGCATGGATCCGAGGAATCCACATGGGAAACAGAAGAGAGTATGCAGTCGAGATACCCCGAATTATTCGCGTTGTAAGTTTCGGGACGAAACTTATTTTTAGGGGGAGAGAATGTAATATCCGTACTTTCTACTTTTGGTAATTTCTATTACTGTTGTATGTTCATTTCGGTCGACTTGCTTGTTACTGTTTTGAAATTCTGAACCTATTTTGTTCTTGGAGTTTTTCCGTTTGGACGAGTTTCGAGGATGTTTTTGCATAATTTCATCTTGAATTATATCTTGTCTCATGTACGTTCGATTCTCGTAAAACTCGTTCGTTTTCGTTGTTTCTTGGTTGGAATAAGTTTGTATGGTTGAGTTAGTCGTGTTGAGACTTTCGGTTTGTTAATCCGACGTCGTATCGTGATTTTTGGGCACTTGGGCCATTTTTGTAATTTCCTATAAGTTTAGGGAATTTCACTTTCTTTGTCGCATTACGAACTCTTCGATGGTCGGAATTGTATTTTCTTTCAACGCTTAACTCCGTCGTCTTGAATATTCCGTGTTTATATTTATGGGTTCTGTCCTTGCTTTGCATATCGATTTTTGTGCTGTCTGCAGCAGTGTACTGAGCAGTACTGGACTGCTGCCTGAGTAGCGCATGCTACTCCTGGTTTCCTTGCATGCGCTATCGATGTGTGGTTAGCGTACGCTAACTTGGAGTTCGTATCATGCGCTAACGATTTTAGCGGACTAGGCAGAAGGTTCAGTATTTCGGTACTGGACCAGATAGCGTACGCTAATTGAGTGTTAACGCATGCTAATATCTAACGTTAGCGCACGCTAATCTTGTTAGCCTGCGTACGCTAACGGGAGGACAGAAGTCTGACTGCATTCCACACCCTGTTAGCGCACGCTAATTCTTGGGCGTAGCATGCGCTAAGCCTATCTGATATAAAAAGGACAACAATAGCCCAACTTCGCCATTTTCCATCATTACTTCTTCTCTTCGGCTTTAGGCGATTCCAGACGAGGGTTAGGGCCGATTTCAACCAAATATCATCATCCACTATCATCTTTGCATTTCTTGCGTGAATTCTTCAAGTTCTTAACATTTTCCGCCATTCGAATCGAGGTAAGAATTCCTGAAACCCTTGTTTTGATATTTTTGGGAAATTTTGGGGAATTCTTGTGACTTGACTCTTTTAATCCGAATTATCATGGATTTTTGCTAGACTTCAATCGTATACTTGTAATCCTTCGTTTTTCTTGAGGATTTGTGGTTTTAAACCCCGATTTTTCCATTGTTCATCACTTATACCCGACAATACCCTAGGAATGTTCGATGAATTGTTCCAGCGGGTAGAACTAGGATGTATTCTTACGTTGTCGTAATTTTGAGATTGATTGCATATCATTATTGTGTTAGGATCGGATTTGTGAAGATTATTCGGGCCAAAACCGTTTCGTTCACCGTTTTCCTTCACGTCGTGTTAACCAAGGCAAGTACATGTATTACATTTGTAATATTCTTATGTATGTTACGTTTTCGAAATGAATGATGAATTGTGGTTTTCAGGTGCGTGAGTTGTAACACCCCCAAAACCGTATGGGAATATTACACGCCGTAGACCCTTTCCACAAGGATCTACCAGGCTAAACATCCATAAACAACCAAATGCTTGCCCGGCCAGGGTCAAACAATATAATAATACAGACCGTTAAGGTCACTTACACATAAATACACAGACCGATGAGGTCACACAACTCTATCAACAGAACTGACTAACAACATTACCCACACAGGGGTCGAAACACAATATAGCAGAAGACTGAATCAACTCTAACAATACAACCAAACTCTACCAACTCTCGACTCTTGATTAGTATCGTAGCTCGTCATCCCCTTGTGCCAATCCTGTGACTGCTCCCCCGAACCTGCATGTACCTGGACGCAGAACATACATCCACCCCCCGATTACTCGGGGGTTAGTAAAACTCCACTGTTTTACTAGTGCAAGTATAAAACGATACGAAATCCAACAAGTAAATAGCAACTACGAATTTAATACGGAAAACAATTATCAAAATGTTCCCGAGAAGTTTTAGAATTTTGAACTCAAGTAAGAGATATTTGAAAAGAAACACATCATCTCGGGGATTTTTAAAGAAGAAATTCTTTTGGACCTCGAGTCCCTATTTACAAAACCTTTTCGTAAACATTAGGGCCTTAGCCCGATTCTTGTTTCAAAGCACACTAGATAATATATCATTATGAGTCCGAGACCCATATTTAAAATGTTACCCAAACAATCACTGCTACACGATCATTGTTCGTACACATCATGTACCGAACTCCGGAGGCCTCGACGGACCTTACCCGGACCACACACATTGTTCGTACACATCATGTACCGAACTCCGGAGGCCTCAACGGACCCTACCCGGCCACAAACATCGTTCGTACACATCATGTACCGAACTCCAGAGGTCTCGTCAGACCCTACCTGGATCACACACCTTGTTCGTACACATCATGTACCGAACTCCATAGGCCTCGTCAGACCCTACCTGGATCACACACCTTGTTCGTACACATCATGTACCGAACTCCAGAGGCCTCGTCAGACCCTACCTGTAACACACACACACACACATCGACACGACACAACTCATAATCATCAAATATCAAGCCATTCCACATTACACCGAAATGTATAATCAAGTATGTAAACCAAAACAACACAATTATCATAATCATCACAACAACTCAACAATGACCAACCATACCCGGCACAAACTTAGATGATCAACACGACCAACACAATTTCACGACGTTAGCTAAGTGAGGGTATTATCGCTACCATCAATCATTCATAATAATTAATTCTTACGAAGCATATTCACGAAAGTAATCCAAATTCATCACAACCATAACACGACGTTCCTATTCACAAGACACAATTCGCATAGTAAAATACTTGCCTCGATAATTGATGCCGAAAGCTCCGACGAACACGGCTCACCCGATCGATCGATTGAAATCCCAACCTCAATTGCGCCCCTTAATTAATTGATCGGATCAAGTGACCAACGATAATCAACCCGGACCCGTATCTCGATTATTGCTCCAAAACAAACTCCAAACTCGGACTCATTCCGTTGGTCTAATTACACCAATCCATGTTTACCAAAACCTTCATCTACATTTATGTTTTTTTTTGTCCAAATTCTAATACGAACACATACACAACCATAACTACGCACACAAATATATATATATATATATATACACACACACACACAAAACACACACACTGTGCACACCTGCACACTCTCACGGCACAAACTCACACACACACCTAAACACGCACACACACTTACTGCACACATACACACACACACACACACATATATATATATATATATATATATATACACACACTACACACAGCACATACTATCCACACACCACACACCTGCATACAAAACACACAGACACACACGGAAACACATACACACACACAGATGCAGTCCGGCCAAAAAACCAACCCCGTCGTCGCTTCCCTACATCACCGGAACTTGGATCGCCGATAATACGACTCGCCGGAACTCGTCCAGTTATGACTCATTCCCGGCTATGACCGGACCTCGCCTAACTCCAGCCCTCGTCTGCAACCCTTCACCGGAAGTCTCGCCGCACAGCCGTTCACCCTACCGTTCCGGTCTAAAGCCGTTCGGCCGGCGGAAAGCTCAACTCAAGTTGTTGACTTTTGTCAAAAGCATCTCCGGTAGATCTAAATCTATCTCACCGGAACACCACAAATCGACCAACATCTGATGAAGGTCGAGTCCGTCGCCGGAGACTATGAAGAAATCGGCCGCCTATTCTTCATCCACCTCGTCGGAAAAAATCAAGGCTCCAAAAACTCGATCTAAATCCAGTGGTCAATGGCCTGACCTCGTCTAACTCCGCCTCCGACCGTCCATCCCTGAAATCGAGCCGCCGGAACACGATTTCGGGGTAAGGAACCCAGTTCGTTTCCGGCCCATTCGGACCTCCTTTAACTCCGACCCAAGACTCAGAATCCGGCCTCTTTCGAGCTCTGCCGCCGTCGGGATCCCAGACCCGAGTCCCGCTGCCTCGCCCTCCTTTGCCGTCGCCTGTAACTTGTTGAGAGACATAGAGAGTGGGAGAGAGAGATGGATATACGGAAGAAGAGAGAGAAGGGTAGGTGAGAGGGTGAGAAAGACGTGACTCCCCTCTCCTAAGACATACACACACAAATATGTATATAAATATATATTATATATATGTATAGTAGGGTTTATTCAGCCCAACCCGGTTCGATTATAAATTAATCGAGTAAAAACAGATCAATCTGAGATTCATTATTCCGTCTCTTGGTTCGATCATCCGATTATTACACTGCGTTAAATAACACAAACACTAACTCGCCAATATATTAGTCCAACATCTCAGAGTCCGCCCGACTTTTAAATAATCAGCTAATAAAAATAAATAAAAAAAAGAATATATAGCCAAAATTCGAGTTTAAAATTCTCGGATATTACATACTACCCTCCTTAAAGGAAGTTTCGTCCCGAAACTTAAAACAAGTAGGGAGAGGTAATATCCCACCAGGAAAATCTCCATGAGATACACAAGAAACGCGTAACTTACGCCCAATGGCAAAACGTTACAAGCAACGCAAAGAGACAAACGGCGTGAAAACACGCTCAACGACAACCATCATAATGCCACAAGCAGGGGCATAACACAATCAACAAGTGTCAAGCATCACCAAACATATAACGCAATCAAGTCAATTATCCGAACCATCAAGAAACAAAAGGCACCTATTACAAGAGAATAAGCACAGTCGGAAAAATAGAAATGACGCGTACAACGATCGTAAAGATAACCACGGAGAATTCTGACTACGCCGAAATTCTCGAAAACCACACTAGGTACCTCCGTGTCCCTTCGGAGCAGAGACGCAAACTCGATCCTCCAACCTCTCAGCTACCATCTCGCGGTGCACGACTCGGTGACCCACCTGGCCCCAATCAAAACAGCTGACTAACGGTGAGTGACGATTCTTCGCGGTATGAGATCAGGCAATAACAATCGGACAATCACGATTGAACAACAATGATCGAATAACAATGATCGAACAACAATGATTGAATAACAACAATCGAACACCAACGATCGAACAGTGATGATCGAACGACAACGATCGAACAGCGATGATCGAACGACAACGATCGAACAAAAAAGATCGAATAACAATGGTAGAACAACGACTCCGAAGTTCACATTTAAACTCAAGACATTAAAAGAACTTGTATATCTGAAAGACGTTAATTTCGAACAAGGTTCACAAGAGTCGAACCGAACTCGGAAAAGTCACAGCGATAACCAGATCGATCCAAAACAAGATCACGGATCGTTCGAACGATAAAAACCGAAATACAGAACAAGTTCAGAAAGTATCAACGAACACGAGCGAGTCGATAGAATTGAGAAAGAGAAAATACAGAAGTCAAAAATAACACAGGTATTACATTTGACCTCTTCTAAAAGAAGTGACATCCCCGAAACTCACAACAACAAAAGCAAGGTAACAACACAACAAGCAACCGACACATCACGGAACAATCACAGATGCACACAGTCATACAAACCCAAGCTCTAACAGCTCGCACATGTGCGATAACACACAAATCACCACGAGGCGACAACATTCGATACCAACATCGCACCTCACAGAGGGCTAACACAACAAATGTGTGGCGAATGACTCAACGCTCACACCACCAACTCAATCACAACTCAGAGGGCCAACACCCTAAAGACAATGCTAACGTCACACACATATTCCCCGACTGTAGCAGGAAATGATAGGTTTTAAAAACGAAAACCACCTTTTGAAAATAATTTAGAAACACCAGTTTATCTTGAGTATCATATATCAAAAAAAGTAGTACAAACATCGTCATTGAGACTTTGAAAAACCATCTTGCGTTTAATAAAAAATGAGGATACCTTTCTTTAAATTAAAACTTTTCAGAAATATTCGACCTTCAGGTCTAAGCAAATGCGTTTCTAAATCATTGGAAATATCTCAAAATATTTTGGTCCTCAAAGTGGAATAATTTTGAAACATAGTGTGGCACTAGTAGGCACTTTGAAGGTACCGCGAGAAAATAATCCATTTTAAAAGTACGTCCGAGATTTATTTTCTAAGATACTCAAGATTTTTCGGAAGTCTAATAGGCCAGAATGCCCAAAATTCACACGTATCGACGTTCGCTTAAACACATCATAGCACCCACATCAAATCGTTCAAAATCAAGAAAATACACGTCTTTTATCGGAAAACAAACAGTAAAATATCACAGTAAAAAACCGCCTAGGATCGGGGCGAAACCACTGACCCCATTCGAGGCCTCTAAGGACCCTCCCGAACTGATTAGCGAGCAAGCTCGTGAATCCGGAGTGAAGTCACGAATTCCCCCGAGGCTTCGTCGGACCCTCCCGGAGTGAGCAAATCAAACACGTATAAGCACAAAGGTTTCACAAGAATACTTGCAAAATGAGCAAATCAATTTGAAAATCATTAGCAGCGGACAAAAACAACAGTCGAAAAGACATAAGCAACGACAACACTCCTCGTATAAACTCAATACGAGAGTCGAATAAACACATATCACGAAATCAAAATCCACAGAAGGATTCCATCACTTAACAAATAATCATACAAATAGCTCGTGTCACACGAGGCACAATACAAAGAAGGGAGACTTACATCCACAGGTCGCACTAAGGTGATGATCGCCCCATGATACTAATCTCATACGACAACATATCCGACATGTTGTGACTACGCACAACTCATCTTGTCACCTGACGACTCGAACGACAAGACAACACATTACTCGACAAACCACGACTCGACTCGACCCGACAGCCTAGGTTTCCACAACCTAAGATCTGATACCATAAATGTAACACCCCCAAAACCGTATGAGAATATTACACGCCGTAGACCCTTTCCACAAGGATCTACCAGGCTAAACATCCATAAACAACCAAATGCTTGCCCGGCCAGGGTCAAACAATATAATAATACAGACCGTTAAGGTCACTTACACATAAACACACAGACCGATGAGGTCACACAACTCTATCAACAGGCCGACTAACAACATTACCCACAC
>CM065802.1:190034738-190072238 GCA_033398695.1 Orobanche coerulescens | reverse complement strand
TGTTTCACAACTGCATAAGTATGTCCCCGATCCCAGCCATATATTGATTATGAAGAGATTGAAGTTAATGATGATAAGTGATCCCGTAGGTAAAGGTCTAATGGTTTAAACATGGAATTGAGGAAGACACGTGGGAAACTGAAGAAAGTATGCGTGCCCGTTACCCTAAACTTTTCGAATCTTAAGTTTCAGGATGAAATTTCTTTTTAGGGGGTATATGTGTAATATCCGTGTATTTCATGTGTGTTATTTTGGATGTATCTTGTTGTATTGTGGTTATTTGAAGATGAGGGTATTGACGATTGCTATTGGAATGTTCATGGTTGGTAATCGTTGTGTTTTATAATTTCGGATTGTGTTCGTTCTGGCCGGACTTCACGAATTTTATGCTGGAAGTAGCAGTTAGCGCGCGCTAGACATCACTAATAGCGCACGCTTGTAACCCCCCAAACTAGGCGGATATTACAGTGCCGTGGAACCCCGACTGGGATCCACCAGGCGAGTGAAAATGAATGAATTAAGCGATATAATTGTAGTACCGAACCACATTATATTACCAAATACTCCGATGAGGATCTTTAAGTACCATACACCCAGGAATACAGAATACATGTACATTTTATGTGAAGATAAAACATACAACCCTGAATAAATGAACATTCAACCGGAAGTTTTGCAGCGGAAATAAAAAGAAAAACGTGAAGACTGAAAGGACTGGGCCCCCCTACTAGTATCACTAGGACTCCTCGCCGTCAACATGCCCTTCCCGTGCCTTTGCCTTGCCGTGACCTGAAAACAATATCCCCCAACGGGGTCAGTTACACAGAACAACAATCCTCAAGGGTTGAATATACACAATCATGATATATCTCAATTATGAATTATCCTTAGTTATGAATTTAAGCTGAAGAGGAGCATCATAGTACGCCCGTAATGTTCTGTGCAAGTGTACAAGACGAGTGCCCGGACACACCCGTCCTTGTACCTAATTAGTCTCACGGAGGTAAACGTTACCGTGTGCACAGTCCAATGTATCGGTGAACCCAACACATGACTATCGTATGCCCGACTAAAAATTCCACACATCCGCACCTGGCCACACAATATGAACCTAAAAGGTCATATGAACGAGAATGACCATAATGAATATCAATGAATAATAATTCGACAAAGTCAAGAATGACTCACCAAGATGAAAATGATAGTGAAGTGAATGATAGCTCAATGAAATGATTGGAACCGTCGTTCCTCATGAATGAAGTGATTATTCGACAATTACAAGTCTCAATACGGTTAATACATTATGAATGAGTTATGATTATTAATGAACAACAACAAAAGGAATGGATATCCGTTTAACCGAGTAAGAATTAACTTACACAACACCGGTGAACAATGTCCTTCCACGAACAAACGTCCTAAATGAAATGTCGGTCGCTCAAACAACCTTGAATAACACAATTACCAAAAATCCTTTCAACATACGAATCAAACACAAATATAACGAACTCAAAACGTCGATACGACTAAACTAAGTTCATTGGGGCATTATATCGAACACGTTGTAACCAATCTTCGATTGTTTATAATCAATCCTCAATTATACCAATATCGAATCCCCAAGGAGTGTTTCAACTGGCAAAACATCTTCAATACCATCAAAAATCTAATATGAATATCCAAATTCGTGATTACATCGACATCTAATCGAAAACCCCCAAATCTAAATTAATATTCAAAGTGTTTTTGAATAATCTCTATTAATCCGATGATAATCCTTAACAATTCATAATCACAAGTATATCACTTCATATATCATGATTATCACATCCAAAACATCATATCCCAACTCAAAATCGAAATCCAAGATGTTTGAAGAATATTACCTTTGAAGATCCAAGTACTTTGATTCGACGAACACGCATTAGATCGACAGTCCGAGCTTCACAATCGAATGAAGATGATGAAAATCGAGTACTCAAGTGATTGATGATGAAAAATTTCTCCCACAAACCCCCTCTCTTGGAACTAGGATGAAGAAATGGTGAAAATGAGGAAATCCCGTCGGTCCACTTATATAAGTCCCAGGGACGCACGACCAACCCGCACGATCAAGTGTCCGTGCGTCCGGTCATGCGTGAGGCTTCTGCCGGCTACTGCTCTTAGCACACTAGCGCCGCGCACGAGCAGTAACTCGTATGGCCTGCTCGTGCGGCCCTGACTCGAATCTTTGGGCCTCCGCCAAGATGCTGGCAACACACGAGCACCACGCCCGAGCAGTTGCTCGTGTGGCCTGCTCGTGCGGCACTGACTCGACCACTGGGTCTCCTGCCTAGTCCAGCCGCAATGCACGAGCGCCACGCACGACCAGATGCTCGTGCGGCCTGCTCGTGCGGCCCTGCTCGACAAGCAGTTTAGCCTATAATGATGCACCAAGTACAAAAATCACAGAATTCGAGAAGTACGGGGGCAAAAGCACGAGTATCACAATTATTACGCCGAACGGTGAACACAATTGAATGAGTATGAATGATGAGTGATTATTAATGAATGAAAATTACTGAGTGACAATTACTGATTGATAATTACTGAATAAAAATGACTGAATTACAACCGGGTATTACATACTCCCCCCCTTAAAAAGAGTTTCGTCCTCGAAACTAAGGGTCAAACAACTCGGGATAACTCTCCCGCATACTATCTTCGGTTTTCCAAGTAGCCTCTTCGACTCCGTGTCTAGGCCACTGGATTTTAACCAAAGGAATCGCCTTGTTCCTCAACTGTTTGATTTGCCGCTCGAAGACTCGTATAGGACGCTCCTCGTATGAATGATCATCGGCGATCTTGATTTCATAGAACTGAAGTACGTGACTCGGGTCGGCAACATACTTCCATAACTGAGATACGTGAAACACATTATGAATTCGGCTCAACATTGGAGGTAAGGCCAATCGATAAGCTAACTCGCCTACTCGATCCAAAATCTCAAACGGTCCAATGAATCTTTGACTCAACTTTCCCCTCTTCCCAAAACGGAAGATACCACGACTCGGGGATACCTTGACCAAAACATGGTCACCTGTCTCGAACTCTAATGGTCGACGACGATTATCTGCATATGATTTCTGTCGACTCTGAGCGGTCAACAAATGACTCCTGATCAAAGCTACCTTCTCACCGGCGGCTATAAGCATATCGGGCTCGGTGTCGATTGATTCTGATAAGTCATCCCAACACAAAGGATATCGACAACGACGATCATACAAGGTCTCGTAAGGTGCCATCTTAATCGAAGCATGCCAACTATTATTGTAAGTGAACTCGATCAATGGTAGTTGGGCTTCCCAATCATCTTTCCAATCGAGAGCACATGCCCTCAACATGTCCTCTAAGGTCTGAATAGTCCTCTCCGATTGTCCGTCGGACTGAGGATGAAAAGCTGTACTGAGATTAAGCTGAGTTCCCATAGCACGATGAACTGATTTCCAAAAATGGGACACGAATCGTCCGTCACGATCGGAAACAATACTCTTAGGATACCGTGCAATCTCACTATCTATTTGATAAACAACTGGGCAAGTCTCTCGGGACCCCACGTATCCTTAATCTCAAGGAAATGAGCTGATTTAGTTAAGCGATCCACAATTATCCAGATTATATTCATGCCACGATGACTCGTCGGCAAACTCGTGATGAAGTCCATTGAAATATCCTCCCACTTCCACTCTGGAATAGAGAGAGGTTTCAGCAAACCCGCCGGTCGCTGATGTTCTATCTTGACTTGTTGACAGGTCAAACATCTCGAAACAAATTCTGCGACTTCTCGCTTCATATTACTCCACCAGTAATTTTGTTTCAAGTCTTTATACATCTTGCTAGACCCCGGATGAACGGGATAAGGGGTAGCATGAGCTTCTCTCAAAATCGAGTTTTTCAACTTGTCATTCGCCGGTACACATAACCGATTCTTAAAACGCAAAAGTCCATCCTCGTGGACCACAAACCCGGGGGCTTTCCCCCAAGTCACATCCTCTCGAATGCGTAACAGAAATGGGCCCGAACCCTGATTCTCCCTGATCGCCACCTCAAGTGGTGATGAAATCTCCAACGTACAAAGTTGCCCTTGTACTCGCTGTAACCAGACCTCGATCTCGGGTCTCAGAAATTCCTGCTGAAGTTCCTTCTGAACTGTTAATCGAGCAAGCATCTGCTCCTGAACGGACTTACAACTCAAGGCGTCGGCGACAACGTTCGCCTTGCCCGGGTGGTAAAGTATCTCGATATCATAATCTTTGATTAGTTCCAACCACCGTCTCTGTCGCATATTTAACTCCTTCTGAGTAAATATATACTTTAAACTCTTATGATCGGTGAATATGTGACAGGTAACGCCATAAAGATAATGACGCCAAGTCTTCAATGCGAACACCATGGCTGCTAGCTCCAGGTCGTGGGTCGGATAATTAACCTCTTAAGGTCTCAATTGCCGTGAAGCATAAGCAATAACTTTCCCATTCTGCATGAGTACACATCCGAGACCCTGTCCGGACGCATCACTACAAACTACAAATCCTTCCGTCCCTTGTGGTAAAGAAAGGACAGGTGCTGAAATTAATGGGCTCTTGAGTTCCTAAAAACTTTGTTGACACGCGTCGGACCACGTGTATTTCTTATCTTTCCTTAAAAGGTTCGTCATGGGTTGAGCGATCTTAGAAAATCATTCCACAAATCGCCGATAATAACCAGCTAATTCGAGAAAGCTTCGGATTTCCTTAACATTCTTCGGAGGTAACCAATCTTGGATAGCCTCCGTCTTCTGAGGGTCAACACGCACCCCATCTGATGAAATTACATGTCCGAGAAACATCACCTCGGACATCCAGAACTCACACTTGGAAAACTTTCCATAAAGTTGCTCTCACCTCAACACGTCGAGCACCTGATGAAGGTGAAACTCGTGCTCCTCCCGGTCACGAGAATAAATTAAAATGTCATCAATGAAGACAACCACAAACTGATCCAAAAAGTCGATGAAGACCCGACTCATTAATTCCATGAATACCGCAGGTGCATTAGTTAACCCAAACGTCATTACCACAAACTCATAATGACCATAGCGTGTTCGGAATGCCGTCCTTACGATATCCAACTCTCGAATTCGCAACTGATGATATCCAGATCTTAAGTCGATCTTGGAAAATACTGAAGCTCCCTGAAGTTGATCCAAAAGATCATCGATACGGGGTAGAGGATACTTATTCTTGATCGTCACCTAGTTCAATTCCCGGTAATCAATACACAAGCGGAACGAACCATCTTTCTTCTTGACAAATAACACTGGTGCTCCCCACGGGGACGCACTCGGTCGAATATAACCCTTCTCGGTTAATTCCTTTAATTGATTCTTCAACTCCTGCATTTCAGTCGGGGCCATCCGGTACGGTGCCTTCGATATTGGGGACGTACCGGGCTCCAACTCAATCGTGGATTCCACATCCCTCGGTGGAGGTAAACCAGGTAGCTCGTCTGGGAGTACATCGTCAAACGATAACAATGATACCACGAATGGTTGAACACCTCGATTGTCTTAGAATGGCTAATCGATGACAACGATACAATGAATGATTGAACACCTCGATTGCCTTAGAACGGCCAATCGATGACAATGATATAAGGAATGATTGAACATCTCGATTGCCTTAGAACAGTCAATCGATGACAACGATGCAATGAATGATTGAACACCTCGATTGCCTTAGAACGGCCAATCGATGACAATGATATAAGGAATGATTGAACATCTCGATTGCCTTAGAATGGCCAATCGATGACAATGATATAAGGAATGATTGAACATCTCGATTGCCTTAGAATGGTCAATCGATGACAATGATATAATGAATGATTGAACACCTCGATTGCCTTAGAACGGTCAATCGATGACAATGATATAATAAATGATTAAATAACTCTGGTTGAGTAATTTCACTGCTTTCATCATATTAATGATTCTTCCGGAACAACGGGGATCACCTCCCTGAAATACACACTCGACTCCAACAATGGAAATGGTAGTGACCATACGCTTACGAACACTGAGGATGGCATCATGACGATCCATCCAACTAATACCCAATATTACCTCGTCCTTAGGCAAATCCACCACGATTAGGTCCGCCAACCAATTGCGGTCATTAAGCTTAATTCGGTCAGTTCTTAACCTCATGATTTCCGAAAATTCTTCTACCGTCAGGTAGACCAATGATATAAGGTCCACAATTAATAGGACTATCTAAGTGAAGTCTATTCAAATATGATTCGGAAATGAATGAATGCGATGCACCAGTATCAATAAGGGTACACACAGGTTGAGATAAAATTGCGAGTATACCTGAGATCATTCGGGCCACCGGATCATCGGTCCTCTTCATCGCGTGAATTCGGGACTTGCCGGCCCCCGAACCGGACGCTCCTGTCTGATACATATGAGCTCCGCCTTTATTTGCTTCCGTCGTATTAAACGACGCTGACAGAGTAGTCTGATTCTGAATCGCTGATTGCTTCAGGGCCTGATATGTCGACAGAGTCGGCTTGGAGTCCCTTCGGCAAAAACGGGCCTTATGCCCAACAATCCCATAGTTATGGTACATGATAGACGGTTTCAGATACTTAGTGCTGTAATGACCCGACGCTCCACAGTTGAAACAGGTGATGGCTGATCTGGCTGCTCGGGACTGAGATCCCACAGGATTAGGCGCCGTAGGAGGTCGCTCAGAAACGTTAGGGACCGCACGAGGCTTCTTGAAGGTTGACTGACCGCCTTCGGGCTGATTACGCTTCATTTATTTCTTGCTGACAGATGAAGGTTGTTGCTCAGCAATTTCCTTAGCAGCAGGCTCGTACGGGAGAGTTCTCTCGATTAAATCGGCCAGAGTGGCGCAATGATGATTAAGCAATTACATATGGGTCATCATGACCTGCATAAAAGTGAGTGGATCAACCCGAACATCTTCCGATCGAGCTAAGTCCTGGGTACGACTTCCTAACAGTGAATGATTATTTCCCGGATTTCGGCCCGCACCGCGGTCTCTCCCCGTGCGTCCCCTGACAGCTCTCTCCATACTGAAGTAGGAAGGTCGTATGATAATTATAGATCTCGTATGAGTACCGCATTATGATTTACGTCATGAAATGATGAAAATGAGCATACGCGCTCTAACACAGTGATTACATGAATGATTAACTGAGGTGACATGATTATCTGATGATATTCTTGAAATGATTATCTTGAATAAGTTAACAAGATTAATGATATGATCCTCAAGATCAACAACTGAGTAATGAAATGAATTGAGTGATTAATGAGTTAACATGATCAACATGATTAAAATGAAAATGATGTTTGAGGATTGTCAACTGATGAATTATGAATGAATGATTCTCATTGCCAGAAATTATACCATGGCGTTAGAAGTCTTACAGTTCTTTCGGTCTGATGGGCTCGGCATTTACACAGGTCACACGTGACGTGAACGTCCAATGATACTAGTCTGATGACGATGATTTCAAATGAGACGTGACTCGAAAGGTAGTATTCAAAACCACTCTCCAATACCAACTCTGTAACACCCCAAACTAGGCGGATATTACAGTGCCGTGGACCCCCGACTGGGACCCATTCAGGAATTCAGAGTTCGGGAGCGTGCACAGGATCAACATGGAAGATGATGAAAGACCATGATGCCAATCACAAGAGAGGAGGTATAATGTCATTATTATCATGTTGTAGTTTTCTTCCGCTGTCGTGTTCAACCCTGGCATGAGTATGTTGACATATTGTAGTATTGTGTATCGAGGATACACCCATGTCGTCGGATATTGTCATTTTACATTGTTTATGATTTTGTGTAGATTGATCTCGTTGGTCAATTATGGTTTTGAGTTGTTTTGTGTTTGCGTGGTGGATCCTTGTGAGAAGGGTCCACGGCGTGTAGCAACCCAAATATGGTCTGGGGGTGTTACATATATGGTATTAGAGCTTAGGTTGATGAAATCTAGTGATGAACAAGTTAAAACTCGCAAGTGTACGAATCGCTTTTGTAGGAAGCGGCAAGTATCTCCGAGGTCGATCTCTCGAGGAGTTGGAAACGGTTTGAAGTTCGATTATGTTTAGCAAATAGTTTAATTGACAAAAGTAAAGTAAATTAAAACACGGTGAATGACTCGATTGAGATGAAAGTTCGTAAAACAAGTGCGGAAAATTAAATTAATCGAAGCGTTAAAAACACCGAATTAAAGGTTGGATTTTTAGAGAATACAATTATGAGAATGATATGGGAGTTTAGGATCACCGACACACACGTTATCAATTATTAGTTTCGATACTCAAATAATTTATGGTTTGGAAATCACCGATTGCTCACAATTAAAAGAAACCCGTTTGATGGCGGTAAATCTTAAAAATAGTGATTGCTCTATTCAATAATAAGAGAAACTCCTTTGATGGGGAAGAATCCCTAACTAGCAATCGATTAGCCGACTAATTTTGATGAGGTAAATCGCTAAAAGATCATAGAAAAAGCTCCAGAACATTCACAATCACTTCTACCGGACCGTTTGATGGCGAAGACAGATAAAAACTCTCGTATATCTCAATATTAGCAACTTAGAATCAAGGTTTGATGATCTAAATTATAAGTTCTCTTGTGTCTAAATAATATTCGTGCACAAATATCATCAAGAACGCCAATAGATTACAAAGAACAAAGAAAGAGGAATAATCCCAAACTCATAAAAATCAAGAACATGTTCGTGGTTCAATCTAAACACCCATATAACAAGATTAGCTACTCATGATTATTTCAACAATAATAGCCAAAATCATATAATAAAACATGGTAGAAATCTTCCCTTGAGAAAATGAAATCGAAGCCCGAGGAAGATTTGATGTTCTTCCTTCAAAATCTAACAAATTCTTCATACAAGGAACAAAAATCACTCACAAATGTATCTCTAGATGTTTATAACACTCAAAAGTTCAGAAAAAAATGAGTTTTTATCCAGAATTTCGGCTCTCCCAAGTTGAGTGTAGGGTTTCCCTTTATATACCCGTCAAAAATCACAAAAAGTGCAGAAAATCGCATTTTCTGCACAAACAGGGGTTGGATCACGATCCGGGCATTTGGGATCGCGATCCGGGTGTCCAAAAAAAAAATCTGCCTCGCGGTCTGAATTCTGGATCGCGATCCGGACTGTGAGGCCGTAGTCTAGAAGCCATATCTCCCTCAATACACCTCGGAATTTAGCGTATAATATATCGTTGCGAAGCTGATTTCACTAGAAATCCATACATATATAGAACACCTCCTAATTCGAACTAATGAATCTGGAAATTAGAAAATACAACAGGTAGCGCTTCCATCTTCATCGTTTTAGGCCCCGTTCTCGCTCTTGATCGTCATAAAATCCAATATTGGCCATAAAAGCGCATATTTTACCACAATCTTCATCCGGATACCTACAAAATAAAAATACAACATACCATGTGTAAAAAGAGCAAAAACACTTAAAAACAAATGAAAACGCGACTCGATAGAACGGAATGAGACGATCAAAAATCGACTCATCAAAATCCCCCAAACCTAAACTTTGCTTGTCCCCAAGCAAAAATAAATAAAACATACGACAAAGAAGATGAGAAGGATTGAATAATCAAGTTAATCATCGGGTATGCATACAATCAACTGGGAATGTAAAAGTATCTTAAAGTCTCAAAACTCGTCATGGAAGCGTAAACTCACAAATGAAATGGATAGCAATGGCACTTAATCTAACATACAAGAAAACAAGTCTTAGTAAAACTTGATGAACATATTAAAACTCGCAAGTGTACGAATCGCTTTTGTAGGAAGCGGCAAGTAACTCCGAGGTCGATCTCTCGAGGAGTTGGAAATAGTTTGAAGTTCGATTATGTTTAGCAAATAGTTTAATTGACAAAAGTAAAGTAAATTAAAACACGGTGAATGATTCGATTGAGATGAAAGTTCGTAAAACAAGTGCGGAAAATTAAATTAATCAAAGCGTTAAAAACACCGAATTAAAGGTTGGATTTCTAGAGAATACAATTATGAGAATCATATGGAGTTTAGAATCACCTACACACACGTTATCAATTATTAGTTTCGATACTCAAAGAATTTATGTTTTGGAAATCACCGATTGCTCACAATTAAAAGAAACCCGTTTGATGGCGGTAAATCTTAAAAATAGTGATTGCTCTATTCAATAATAAGAGAAACTCCTTTGATGGGGAAGAATCCCTAACTAGCAATCGATTAGCCGACTACTTTTGATGAGGTAAATCGCTAAAACATCATAGAAAAAGCTCTATGCACAATCACTTCTACCGGACCGTTTGATGGCGAAGACCGATAAAAACCCTCGTATATCTCAATATTTTTTTTTTTTTTTTGTATGAATGTTAACTTTTATTCATCCCAAAAAAAAAACCCTTTTTTACAATAGATGCAACCTTGTTTTGAAATTTTTATGTTTTTAATAAAATTAAAACAGAATCAACGAGTGCTAAACCAAATTTGTAGACCTCTTGTCACTTCTGTTGTGATGGAAGACAGTCTATTTAGAACTATGCGGTCGATCTTCTTGATCACCTTTTCCGGGTGCATCGGTAGTTCACCATGTCGCCGCCTATTTCGTTCCCTCCAAATGGTATGCATAGTAGCTTGAAAAACGTACCTCACCACGAATCTTTGAGTAGTCTCCAATGTATTGTCTGACATGATGCCAATCATAGCTTCGAATGAGTTTGTGTAGTGATGTCCTAAGAGCTTCTTTGTGAGTTGCTCCCAGATCTGAGTTGAAAACACACAAGTGTAAAAGAGGTGATCCCTTGTTTCTGTTGGATGTTGACATAGCACACATGTAGTATTGATATTGCCGCTCCATGATGACATTCGATCTCCTGTTGAAAGTCGATTTTTGACAGCCAGCCACATCATGAAAGAGTACCTGGGGGTTGCATGCTTAAACCAGACACAAGCGTGCCAATTTGTGATGTGCACCCTGTCTCTAATTTGATTCCATGTTTCCTTACTTGAGAATTTTGCCTTGAAACGATTTCCTTGCCCTCTCCATAAAGCTACATCCGTTTCCTGACATAAACCTCTATCTCGTATGGCATCTAACTCCAATTCAATCTCATTCATAAACGCCAGTCTGTGCCGTCTTCTACGGTTGGTGAAGACGGCATCCTTTATTGTTGCTGATGCAGGAAGACCAAAATCAATAAAACCTCTGTTTCCCAGCGTGTCATGTAAACACCCTTTAGTGCTCCATCTATCAAACCATAGTGATGTTTGCTGGCCACATTTGACTTCCATCTTTGTGAATTCTTTTGCTTGAGAGCGGTATTTTAAGATCTTTCGCCACATCCAAGAGCCTGAATAGCTATTTACTTTCTCCGACCAGAAGGAACCTGACCTGATAATGAACCGTTGTATCCAGTTGACCTAGAGAGAGTTATGACCTGAAACAATTCGCCAGATCAATTTAAAGCAAGAGACTTTGTTGGCATCGACAATAGATTTAACCCCAAGACCTCCTTCTTGTTTTGGTCTACAGATTTCTTTCCAAGATATCTTTGCTTTTTTCGTGTTTAGGCTCGGACCAGACCAAAGAAAAGCAGAGCTGATTTTTTCTAACTCTTTCACACACGCACTAGGAAGGCGAAATGCGGATATCCAGAAATTTGTTATGCTGGCAATCACCGAAGTTAGAAGTTGTAATCTACCCGCATAGGATAGTAGTCTATGCTTCCAGGAGCTTATTCTGGTTCGGAACTTTTCAAGCGGTGGGAGACACCGCAAGTGTCATACGCTTAGTCATTAGCGCGTCCCAAATATCGAACAGCAATGTTCCAATGCTAAACGGAAAAGTGGCGGTAATAGAGGTCCTTGATCTCGGTTGATATCCCACCATGAAGAGAGTGGATTTCTAAGGTGATTGTTAAACTCAAGCGAAGCAAATTCTCTAAAGACATCGAGAATCCTTCCAATGATCTCTGTTTTCCTTCGGTGAAGACAATAATATCACAAGAAACATAAGTGTGTAAGCCGCAGATTCCGACACTCGGGTGATACCCAAATTTACCATCTGCTGCAGCTTTATCAAGCATTAGAGAGAGCACATTCATACAAATTACAAACAGATATGGTGAGAGAGAGCAGCCTTGACGCAAACCTCTTTCATTCTGGAAATAGCCTGCAAGTTCACCATTAACTTGTATCGAAAAGGATGGGGAAGTGATACAGATCTTTATCCATTGGATAAACTTTGGCGGCAAGTCCATTTCGTAGAGGATGTTCAAAAGAAAATCCCATTGGTGAGTCAATCGCTTTTGAGATATCAATCTTCAAGGCACACCGTGGAGAGATAGTTTCCTTGTGATAGTCTTTCACTAGTTCGTAAGCAAGCAATACATTTTCCATCAACAACCTTCCTTTTATAAATGCCGATCGATTCGGATTAATAAAACACAGGAGAATTCCTTTGAGGCGATTAGCTAAGATCTTTGATATGACCTTATATAACACATTACTGACATGATATAGGTCTGTAATCTTTCATTTCCTTTGCGGTTGATTTCTTCGGTATTAATGCTAAGATAGTAGAGTTTACTCCTTTTGGGAGGAAACCATTGGAGAAAAAGATTTGACCGCCACAATGAAGTCATTGCCAATAATTTGCCATGCTTCTCGAAAAATTCAACGGTGTAACCATCCGGCCTGGGACTTATTTAGAGGCATGGAGAAGAGAGTTTTCTTGATTTCATTGTCGAGACCTCGAGATAAGATGATTACCTTCAATATCTCGAGCAATAAAGCTAAGGAGCTCACGAAGTGTTTCCGTTGACATTCCAAAGATATTCGGGTGGTTGAACTGTTAGGAGAGATTTAAAGAAACGTACTGCTTCACCTTTTACTTCCTCCTGAGTTCTTAAACATAACCCGTCTGGTGTTAAAACCTCATTGATTGCATTATTAGCCTGCCTTTCTTTTACCGCATTGTGAAAAAATCTATTGTTTTTATCTCCCACTTTCAACCAATGCAGTTTGGACCTTTGTTTTAGGAAGTTTTCTTCAAGATTTGATACTTTCTCCCATCTTTCATGAGCTGCCGTCTCTTCAGCGAGTACTTGAGGGCTAGGTCTCGATAGAGTCGTTTTCCGGAGTATGCAAAGTGCATCATAAGCTTCCTTAGCACGTTCAGATATATTTGATAACTTTTGGCGACTCAATTGACGAAGAAGTGGCTTCAGGAGCTTCAGCTTCTTAGAAAATCTGAATAAGGCTGAAGTAGACTGAAAAAGTGCCTCTGTATTTTGCCAATAATTCTCCACAGTAGGCACAAACTCAGCTAGTGTCGCGATGACATTGGAGAACCGGAAGGGACTCTTTGGCTTAGGCATTCCCCCTTTCAGTATTAGTCTCCCTCGAAGGTGATCCGAGCATCCTCCCGCGTCAAAAACGCAGTAGGTGAGTGGTAAAGATTGTAATCCCAAGTCATTTATAAGTGCTCTGTCCAGCTTCTTACAGACTAGTCCATTATCTCTCTTATTACACCATGTATAATGTGGACCATGAGCAGCCATATCCGTGAGAGAACAATGTCTGACTGTCTCCTGAAAATCTCGCATACCGGATGTTACAAACGGTGAATTTGTATGCCCCGAATGCTCCTCTATGTCTAGAATCTCATTGAAATCACCACAGCAAAACCACACCTTTCCCTGGAAAGAAACTGAGTTCTTGTGATTTTGTAGATCCCTCCAAAGTTCCTTACGTTCGAGTTCAAAATTGGAAGCGTAGATGAAACTACAAATAAACTCCTCATCCATAGCATCAACCTTAATGGCACAAGTAATCATTTGGCTGCTTTTGTAAATTACGTTTAGGGTGACCTTTTTGCTCCAAATAACCCAAATCTTTCCCAGCCTATGAAACTCATAATTTGAAACCATGGACCAGCCTTCAAAAGTTGAATCAGCAATACTTCCAACCTTTCCTTCCTTAACTCTTGTTTCTAATAGACCACCAAAATCCAAATCATTCTGTCTAATCCAATTTTTTACAACTTTATGCTTATTTGACTTGTTGAAGCCCCTAATATTCCAGAAAAAACCGGACATTAACGACGTTTATTAGAGGTCCTTTTGCTTGTACCGGTTTGTGGCGGTTGCCGCCGAAAGCAAGACTGAAAGAACTTTATGTGCGCTTTTGAAGTGCGAGGGAGAGAGGCGCGAGCTATCTCCTCTTGAGCGTCTCCTCTTTCTCAGCTATTGGTGGAGAAGAAAAATATTTTCACCCTCTTTGTCATTATCTTGAAGCACAAGATACCGAGTGGGAGACGCAATTCGAACTTCTCCAAATTTTAGTTCCTTCTTTGGTGAATTTGAGGTTTTTCCACCCGAGGTCGTGAATCGTTAACCATTTTCCTTCTCCATCACCATCTGAATCTCACCCTCTTCTTGTTCGTACCTCCATATCTAAGTTTGCACTAATCTCTGCTTTCGATTTTTCCAACAACATTGTCTTTGAGTTTTCCATGACCACTTCCGCCAGTCACCTACCACCACTGTCGTAGGGACGGATGAAAAACTGCTTCTTCGATCTTTGAATTTTCATTTGTCACCGCAATTGAGTTTTCATTAACCAATGTCTTAGATATAGGGGACTTTGCCGTTTTCTCTACTTGAGTTTTAGAGATATTGGAGCGTGGAGGAGAGAGTGGTGGCGTCACCTTAAGCATCCTCTTCTTCCAAGATTTTCTGCGAGAGCAAGATTTTCCAAACGAAAGGCATAACTATCATCAGTGTCCCCATTTGTGGCGGTGTTTCACAACGAGAAGGGAGCCAAGGATATTCATAATCAGATAATTCCTCTCCCTTCACCCCGAAATTGAAGTGATGTAGCAATTCTTTCTTAAGATTAACTTCCACAAAGATTTTTGCTTCTTCAAAATTAGTAACTAGCTCTGTTTCCTGATGCGCTTTGGAAAACCCACCGGCTCGCCAAATAGCCGAGACCCTTCCAAGTGAACATAGAGTGTGGAACTCTTTTGATAACCAGCCACATAGGCATAGATTCGATTTCCGGTTGTGCTTCCTCTGCTATAGGAGTCCATTTGCTAACAATCATAGGAAGATTGCATATGTTCCACATCCCACGCCGCAGAGCACGCAATCTTGCTGATATGTGACGGATCCTGAACTTGACAGTGAGATCATTGACAGCGTAAACATCGATCTTGATGTTTTTATCTCCCAAGTTCCAGATCTTATTCACAATTACGTGAATCTTAGCAACATGGGGGGCAGATGTAGGAAAGCGTCCGATAAGAAAATCTTCCCAAAGCGGGATTGAGTCTTCGAAAACATCATCTGGGACGGTGGCAACAGAGGGCTTTCCATCGATGATTGAAACATCAACATTGAATTTTGAAAGAGTTGGGCGGCTGGTGACGACATTTGCATAAGATTTTTGCACTGGAGGATCTGAAATCGGAGGGTCTGAACTTGGGGTAGGCGTCGTAGTTGAATGGATTGCGAGATCTTCCACCGTAGAGGGCTCACCGGCGACTGCCGGAGCCATAGAGAGAGCAAGTAGTAAAATGAATAATATATAGCAACTTAGAATCAAGGTTTAATGATCTAAATTATAAGTTCTCTTGTGTCTAAATAATATTCGTGCGCAAATATCATCAAGAATGCCGATAGATTACAAAGAACAAAGAAAGAGGAATAATCCCAGACTCATACCCGAAAAATCAATCAAAACTAACAATCAAGAACATGTGTGTGGTTCAATCTAAACACCCATATAACAAGATTAGCTACTCATGATTATTTCAACAATAATAGCCAAAATCATGTAATAAAACATGGTAGAAATCTTCCCTTGAGAAAACAAAATCGAAGCCCGAGGAAGGTTTGATGTTCTTCCTTCAAAATCTAACAAATTCTTCATACAAGGAACAAAAATCACTCACAAATGTATCTCTAGATGTTTAGAACACTCAAAAGTTGAGAAAAAAATGAGTTTTTATCCAGAATTTCGGCTCTCCCAAGTTGAGTGTAGGTTTCCCTTTATATACCCGTCAAAAATCGCAAAAAGTACAGAAAATCGCATTTTCTGCACAAAAAGGAGTTGGATCGCGATCCGGGCATTTGGGATCGCGATCCGGGTGTCCAAAAAAAAAATTTGCCTCGCGGTCTGAATTCTGGATCGCGATCTGGACTGTGAGGCCGTGGTCTAGAAGCCATATCTCCCTCAATACACCTCATAATTTAGCGTATAATATATGCGAAGCTGATTTCAATAGGAATCCATAAATATATAGAACACCTCCTAATTTGAATTAATTAATCCGGAAATTAGAAAATACAACAGGTAGTGCTTCTATCTTCATCGTTTTAGGCCCCGTTCTCGCTCTTGATCGTCATAAACTCCAATATTGGCCATAAAAGCGCATATTTTACCACAATCTTAATCCGGATACCTACAAAACAAAAACACAACATACCATGCGTAAAAAGTGCAAAAACACTTAAAAACAAATGAAAACGCGACTCGATAGAACGGAATGAGACGATCAAAAATCGACTCATCACCTAGGCTGTTGGGTCGAGTTGAGTCATGTGTTGTCGTGTGTGTTGTCCTACTTGTTGGTTGTCGAGTCGAGTCATGTGTTGTTGTGTCGTGACTGTAACACCCCGAGATATTCGGAATAATTACAGCTTCGTAAACCCTTTAAGTAAGGATTTACAAGGCTAATTAAAAGAAATGTGAATAATCTAATAATACCGCAGAAATTCAAATTACAAAACCGGTTCCAACTGATCCAACGAGTTAATTAATACAACCATATCGAAATGATATTAATAAGACATGCGTACTCGAGTACTGAAAATGAACCAAGAAGACAATCAAAAGCAACGACAAACATCACTGAACCCCTTCGTCGTCACATCGGTACTGTGGCTGTTTCCCCGCTCCTCGGCTACCTGAACATCAAAACAAATGTCCACCCCCGAATGGGTTAGCAAAACGATGCTAGTACAAGTATCATATTAAACAAATCGAATATGCATCAACAATACATAAAAAGATACACCACATGGACTTCCGCCACCGGAATCCAACAATGCGAATCCACAAGATTCCATTAACACAGCATGGGTATTCTAATGATCTAGTGCCCTCAGCATAGATCCCAAGATGATCCCGTCGGACCAACACGAGGTGGAAAAACCCGTCCAATGATCTAGCGCGCTCAGCCTAGATCCCAAGATGATCCCGTCGGACCAACACGAGGTGGACATCCGATCCAGCGCCCTCAGCATAGATCGTACAACATACACAAACACAACTCATGCATACATATATGCAAAATCGCTATGTCCATCAACATGAACATACAAACACTGAATAACGAATGACAATTCAATGAAATAAGTTCCATGTTCAACAACATGAATAAACCACATGTATATTCAAAATATGAATATTAACAAATTACGATACTTGCCTCGAAGATGGCAAGAACTAAATACTCCAATGATCTCAACACACTCGAAGGCCGCCTCCTTCGATCAACGTAGCAAGCTCGAACCTTAACAAAAGAATAATATATAATTCATCTCAGGTCGTACGAATGCCTATCAATCCGGTCTACGGCCAAAAGCTATAAATATGTAATCTGCCTGAACTACTTAGCGTGCGCTACGTACTCTACGTAACGTACGCTAAGCCTGCCCGTTAGTGTACGTAAATGACAAAGTCTAGCGTACGCTAACTACGTACTGACAGTCCTCACTGATCAGCCGACTGACCCGCCTGATGACATAACGTACTTTACATACCAAACGCAACGTACGTTACTTATTCCCAATAGCGCACGTTAATATGCTTATCTTAGCGTGCGCTAACCGTGCATGGCAGTTTACTACTGGGCAGTAGACTTAATCTAATGGTGAAGAAACTCATGAAATCTTCAGTGTTAATACATGTCATCCCCGTGCATATCATGCTCATACGGTTTGCGAAAGATCTTTACGGATTAAACGACTACGAGATACGAGGATACTTATTATCATCACAACATCATAATTCATCTTGATTTCAAGGAAATATCCTAAGTTCAATCCATTTCATGTCCCAAAACGTATGATTCCATTATGTAAAGACATAAGAACTTTGATAATCTCCATATACTGGTCACAATCGGTTTGAAGCTTCATGAATATGCTAGGAGTTCAAGCACTAAAAGGTTCAATGGTTTATACGATGAAGAAGTACCGAAACATCGAAAATATCCTTCTAACACATGATGTTCGACTACTTACGAATTTAACTGACTAGATAATCCCAAATCATGATCAAAACATCCTTCAGAATACTACTAATATTGGTGAAGAATCACCTACCTCAAAGTAGCGAAGAACACGAAGGAACTTGAAGAAATCCAACACCGAGGGCTTGAACACCAATCTCCAATGATCTACAATCTTCAAACTCGTGCTAGGAGGATGATATGAGAGGTTGAGGATGGAGGAAGTAACTCTCTAAGCTCAGAAATTCGAATTTGGGAAGTGAAAAGATCTGAAAAATGAAAAAGTATGCTGTCCTATATATAGGAAATGGTTATTAGCGCGCGCTAGTCCCTATCCATAGCGTGCGCTAACAGCCATACGAAGCTTACTGACTTCACTGTACTCAACATTTAGCGTGCGCTATCCTCATATCATTAGCATGCGCTACCGCGCTGACTTGGCTTTTCTCGAAAGCCGTCCAGGTTCATCCCGACATGATCCGACCGAAATCTGCAGCCGATCTCACCTACCACCCTGTCTTAATCATGCTGACTACGTATAGCGTGCGCTAAGGTTCATGCACAGCGTGCGCTACAGATCCAAATTAGCATACGCTACACTTAGTCGATAGCGTGCGCTACTTGCGCAGAATCAAACTTTTGATCACATTCATGAAATCATGCGTTCAACAACACCGGATCATGAAATATGGAGAAAAATACTCAGATCAAAATGCAACAATTACAATAACACAAGGTTCAAAATACATATCAGAAATCTCGGGTATTACATCCTTCCTCCCTAAAAAGAAGTTTCGTCCCGAAACTTAAGATGACAACAACTCTGGATATCTAGTCTTCATACTGTCCTCCGTTTCCCAAGTGGCCTCTTCAGCTCCATATCGTGACCATTGTACTTTAACCAAGTGTATTGGTTTATTCCTCAATTGTTTGATCCGACTCTCAAGTATCTTGATTGGTCTCTCTTCGAAAGTGCCATCATTGGCTATCTCGATCTCATCAAACTCAATGATATGACTGGGATCTGGTACATACTTCCACAATTGGGATACGTGAAACACATTGTGAACGTGACTCAGTGATGGCGGTAAGGCCAACCTGTATGCTAAATCCCCAACTCTATCGAGGATCTCAAATGGTCCGATATATCTCGGACTTAGCTTACCTTTCCTCCCAAAACGGAAAATTCCTCGTGTAGGAGACACCTTCAGTAGTACGTGGTCCCCAATGTCAAACTCTAGAGGGCGACGATGCACATTTTCATAAGACTTCTATCGACTCTGGGCAGTCAACAGTCTTTCCCGAATCAAAGCTATCTTATCTTGAGTCTGAACTATCAATTCCGATTCCATCCCGTTCAAGTCCGAAGAATCATCCCAGCACAGGGGTGATCGGCATCTTCTCCCGTACAAAGCTTCAAATGGTGCCATCTTAATAGAAGCATGCCAACTATTGTTGTAGGTGAATTCAATCAATGGCAAGTGAACTTCCTAATCAGTCGACCAGTCCAAAGCACAAGCTCTAAGCATGTCTTCTACTGTTTGTATAGTCCTTTCGGACTGACCGTCCGTTTGGGGATGATAAGCCGTGCTAAAGTTTAGCTCGGTCCCCAAAGCCCTGTGAACTACCTTCCAGAAGTGCGACACGAAGCACCATCTCGATTTGAAATAATGGTCTTCGGCGTCCCGTGCAATCTGACTATCTCTGCAACAAATACTCGTGCCAATTTCTCGGGTCCCCAAGTATCTTTAATTCCTAGGAAATGAGCCGACTTGGTTAGTAAATCAACTATAACCCAAATCATGTTCATTCCCGTCTTGGTCCTTGGCATATTGGTGATGAAATCTATCGAGATATCCTCCCACTTCCACTCAGGGATCGGAAGCGACTTTAACATCCCGGCAGGTCGCTGATGTTCAATCTTAACCTGCTGACAAGTCAAACACCTCGAAACGTACTCTGCTACGTCCTTCTTTATATTTCCCCACCAGAAGTTTTATTTTAGATCCTTATATATCTTACTGCTGCCCGGGTGAATAGAATAGGGCGCGCTGTGAGCTTCCTTCAGAATTGTCTTTCTCATCATCATCATCGGGAACGTAAAGTCGACATTGAAATCTCAGAACTCCATCATCTTGTATCACGAATCCTGGGGCCTTTCCTTTCTTTACTTCGTCACATAACCGAAGGATCAGAGAATCATTCAACTGCTTAGATTTGATTTCCTCGACTAGTGACGAAGTCAGTTCCATCACATATAGTTGCCCTTGGATTCCTGGTGACCATACTTCAATCCCTTTGCGGATCAGTTCTCGTTGAATGCTGGTTTGGGATGTAAGTGCTTCCAACACTCGAAGAGAAACAAGTTTACGGCTCAATGCATCGGCTACTACGTTTTCTTTACCCGGATGATAGAGAATTTCCAAGTCGTAATCCTTGATCAATTCCAGCCACCTTCTCTGCCTCATGTTTAATTCTTTCTGACTGAAAATGTACTTGAGGCTTTTATGATCTGTAAAGATCTGACAATGAGTACCGTATAAATAATGTCGCCAAATTTTCAAGGCAAAGACCACAGCTGCTAATTCCAGATCGTGAGTCGGGTAATTAACTTCATACGGTTTCAACTGTCGAGAAGCATAGGCGATCACCTTATCCCCTTGCATCAACACACATCCCAGACCCTGATTTGAAGCGTCGCTGTATACCATAAATCCCTCGCCCATCCGTAATGCTAATATAGGTGTCGCCGTCTCTTCTTAAGTTCATCAAAACCAGCCTGGCATTTCTCATCCCACGTGAACTTTTGAGTTTTCTGTAATAGCTGAGTGAGTGGACGAGCAATTTTGGAAAATCCCTCTACAAAACGGCGATAATATCCAGCAAGTCCTAAGAAGCTTCAGACTTGTTTCACGTTTTTAGGAGCTTCCCATTCTAAGATTGCTTAGACTTTCTTTGGGTCCATCTGAACTCCGTCAGCTGATATCACATGCCCAAGGAAGGTTACTTCTCTAATCCAGAACTCGCATTTGGAAAGCTTCGCATAAAGCTGTTCATTTCTCAAGATGCTCAAAACCACACGCAAATGCTTGGCATGCTCCTCTGTGTCTTTCGAATAGATCAAGATGTCATCAATGAAAATGACCACAAACTTATCTAGGTATTTTAAGAATACCCGATTCATCAGTTGCATAAATACCGCAGGAGCATTGGTAAGTCCGAATGGCATCACCACGAATTCATAGTGCCCGTACCGGGATCTGAAAGCAGATTTCGATATATCCAATTCCTTAATTCTCAACTGATGATATCCTGATCGCAAGTCAATCTTCGAGAATACCCTTGCTCCTTGCAGTTGATCAAACAAGTCATCGATCCGAGGTATAGGATACTTGTTCTTGATCGTCACCTTGTTAAGCTCCCTGTAATCAATACATAATCGGAGGGATCCATCTTTCTTTCAGACAAAGAGAACGGGTGCTCCCCAAGGAGAAACGCTAGGTCGAATGTAACCCTTCTGCAATAATTCCTCCAGTTGCTTCTTTAGTTCATACATATCGGTTGGCGCCATGCGGTATGGTGCTCTGGAAATAGGAGCGGCTCCAGGCTCTAATTCGATAGTGAACTCCACTTCTCTCTGCGGAGGTAACCCAGGTAGTTCGTCAGGGAATACATCTGAAAATTCATTCACAATTGGAATAGATGAGAGCTCTACTCCTACTTCTTTCTTCATGGCGTAGCACCAAAGTCCATGACATCCCTGCTTCAGTAATTTCACAGCTTTCATTGCTTTGATCAATTTTTCCGAGCTTACCGGTCTCCACCCTCTGAATAAGTGTTCAGATCTGTCATCATCAATGATAGAAATGACTCTTTTTCGGTAATTCAGAATAGCTCCATAACGGTTGAGCCAATCGTCTCCGAGAATTAAGTCGTCACCATGGATGTCAACTACAATGAGATTCGATGGCCAATCTCTCCCTCCTATAGACACTGGAAAATCTCTAGTTTCTAGGGTTCCCACAATTCTCTCTCCGCTCGGCAAACCCACAATATATGGTTCACAATCAAATAAACACGAGATTTTCAAACGATTAACACAGTTCAATAATATGAAAGAATGTGTAGCTTAGGAATCGAATAAGACACTAACTGGTTGCAAAAGGATCTGGATCGTACCTAATGCAACATCAGTGTTCTAATCGTCAGATTTCCTCATCTCGTATAGGCGCGGAGGAACGGACCCAGCACTGGATGTCTCTCTCTTCCCAACATTCTGCTGCTGAAATCCACTCTGCTGCGTCTGGTTCACACTTATTTCCTTCGGAACTGGCGCCGGAGTGCGAGTACCAAACGATCTAGTCGCCACTCCATAGAAAGCCGCACGGTGCCCTTCTTGCCCACAATCGAAACAAGTCACAGAAGATGCGGGGCAATCACGTCGTATATGCCCTGCCCGACCACAATTATAGCACTTCTTTGATGCGTCCGAAACTACTGATGTTGTCCGGAACTTCTTTACACCTCTAGAAGGATGTGGAGGTTTTCTAGATGAATAAAAGGAAGATTGGCCATTGCGGGGCCCACCACTCTTGTTTTCCGAGAAGTTGCCGGTCACTTTCTGCTTCTTTGCCTCCATCGATTTCTCCACCGCCGCCTCTTTCATGTCGTAGGCCAGCGCTTTGTCTTGATACTGTCGCAACGTAGTACACTCGAATCCAGACATATAATGCTGAATTTTTGGCTTCATTCGCATATCGAAATGAAAAATCTTTTCTGCCTCCGTTCTGACCAAGTGTCACACACAAGTCAGCTGATGATTAAAAGTTTTGATTAAATCTGTCACAGATGCTTCCAAACTCTGTGGTGAGAAAAACTCTCGGATTTTTGCCTCTCTAACTGGACGAGGACAATATTGTGCTTCCATCATTAGTTTGAATTCCGTCCAATCCGCATTATGATTCTCGGGTCGAATAGCTTCCCACCAGTCAAAGGCCTCCCCAGTCAGAAAATACTGGGCAATGGGAACCTTCCGGTCCTCGGGATAGTTAATACCCGCGAATATCTTCTCTAACTCCTTTAGCCAATGATCCCAAGTAAGTGCCTCAGCAGATCCGTCAAATTTTGGCGGGTGCAATTTGACCACCTCAGCAAGCCATCTGTCTCCCCGGTTATCCTCGTGGTGCTGCTGTCCCATCGCCGTATGCATGTCAACTACCTAAGCGAACTGGTTTATCTGAGCCACCACCTGTTGAAGCACTCCCAGCATGTTAGGATTTGCGTCGTCATTCACTGATCCCTGTTTCCCTCCAGAATAGGAATCGGTTGGACTAGCCGATAATTCTGGGGTAGTTGCGGAATCCTCCTGTCTCATGTTACCATGTCCGCGTCCACGACCGCGTCCGCGTCCACAACCGCGTCCGCGTCCACGCCCTCCTCTTAACATACTGTAAACACAATTTCTCAATATCCAGGACGAAATTTTAAAAATAAAGCCCGTCAAATACTCACAAAACAGAAATCAAGTAAAACGGTAGTATAAGTGATTAGGAGACTTACAACCACGATCCACATGACGACTTTGGCTGAACAGTGATGTTACGAACGACCCGTAAATCAAATAACGTAAACAGACCCAACTAAAACCCGACTGCCAAGATATCCATGAATCTTAGCTCCGATACCATATTCTGTAACACCCCAAGATATTCGGAATAATTACAGCGCCATAAACCCTTTAAGTAAGGATTTACAAGGCTAATTAAAAGAAATGTGAATAATCCAATAATACCGCAGAAATTCAAATTACAAAACCGGTTCCAACTGATCCAACGAGTTAATTAATACAACCATATCGAAATGATATTAATAAGACACGCGTACTCGAGTACTGAAAATGAACCAAGAAGACAATCAAAAGCAACGACAAACATCACTGAACCCCTTCGTCGTCACATCGGTACTGTGGCTGTTTCCCCGCTCCTCGGCTATCTGAACATCAAAACAAATGTCCACCCGAAGGGGTTAGCAAAACGATGCTAGTACAAGTATCATATTAAACAAACCGAATATGCATCAACAATACATAACAAGATACACCACACGGACCTCCGCCACCGGAATCCGACAATGCGAATCCACAAGATTCTATTAACACAGCATGGGTATTCCAATGATCCAGCGCCCTCAGCATAGATCCCAAGATGATCCCGTCGGACCAACACGAGGTGGAAAAACCCGTCCAATGATCCAGCGCCCTCAGCCTAGATCCCAAGATGATCCCTTCGGACCAACACGAGGTGGACATCTGATCCAGCGCCCTCAGCATAGATCGTACAACATACACAAATACAACTCATGCATACATATATGCAAAATCGCTATGTCCATGAACATGAACATACAAACACTGAATAACGAATGACAATTCAACGAAATAAGTCCCATGTTCAACAACATGAATAAACCACATGTGTAGTCAAAATATGAATATTAACAAATTACGATACTTGCCTCGAAGATGGCAAGAACTAAATACTCCAATGGTCTCAGCCCATATTTCGTTCCGTATTACAAGAAGTTTAAAAGTAGGAAACTTTTTTCTGGACCTCGAGTCCTAAGTTATAAAACTATTTCAAAATCGATTGGGTCTCGGCCCAAAAATCATTTTCCGTAAAACATCCATAGAACATTCATTTTGAAAAGTATCATTTTCAAATGCTCGAAAACAGTTCGTATATCTCAAAATGAACTAACATGACTACATGTTCTCCTGAACAATCCACAATATTTCTCCCAAATGCACAGCTCCGTTCCAAAACTTAATCGACATATTGATTTCCAAAATCATAACTTCTCAAGATCATCAATCCTGTCCCAACTCTGTTACCTTATACTGTAATGCATAATATTCTGCTGAATATCAAAGCATATCAACCTAGAACGACAATAAATCTTGATGAAATTCAAAAATCCAAATACTTACAGATTGTGAAGCTGACGATTCCCCGTGATACTGACACATGTCTCAACTCTAGAAATTACTCGACACAGATATTTTCAAAACACACATTTTGCAAACTCAACTCAACTCGAGAACACAACACGGCTCTATCCGAAGAAACACGTTAACACCATTTGGAAAAGTTTACAACAACCCCAGTACTACACTGGTAAATCACATAACATACAAGCCCGAGTGAACAACAAAAACACAGAGCTCAAACACTTGTCAACCGACAACTCGAATGACACGACAAAAGCACGACCCAACTCGACCCAACTGCCTAGGTTTTCACAACCTAAAGCTCTGATACCATATTCTGTAACACCCCCAGAGCCATCCAGGAATATTACAGCGCCGTGGCCCCCGAGATGGAACCCACAAGGCTGAAGAAAATTTTCGCAAACATTTACAAACGCCTAAGAGGCGAACGACGGTACTATCTTTAAAAACATTTACGAATACCTATCAATCCGGTCTACAGCCAAAAGCTCTAAATATGTAATCTGCCTGAACTACTTAGCGTGCGCTACGTACTCTACGTAACGTACGCTAAGCCTGCCCGTTAGTGTACATAAACGATGAAGTCTAGCGTACGCTAACTACGTACTGACAGTCCTCACCGATCAGCCGACTGACCCGCCTGATGACATAACGTACGTTACATACCAAACGTAGCGTACGTTACTTATTCCTGATAGCGCACGTTAATATGCCTATCTTAACGTGCGCTAACCGTGCATGGCAGTTTACTACTGAGCAGTAGACTTAATCTAATGGTGAAGAAACTCATGAAATCTTTAGTGTTAATACATGTCATCCCCGTGCATATCATGCTCATACGGTTTGCGAAAGATCTATACGGATTAAACGACTACGAGATACGAGGATACTTATTATCATCACAACATCTTAATTCATCTTGATTTCAAGGAAATATCCTAAGTTCAATCCATTTCATGTCCCAAAACGTATGATTCCATTATGTAAAGACATAAGAACTTTGATAATCTCCATATACTGGTCACAATCGATTTGAAGCTTCATGAATATGCTAGGAGTTCAAGCACTAAAAGGTTCAATGGTTTATACGATGAAGAAGTACCGAAACATCGAAAATATCCTTCTAACACATGATGTTCGACTACTTACGAATTTAACTGACTAGATAATCCCAAATCATGATCAAAACATCCTTCAGAATACTACTAATATTGGTGAAGAATCACCTACCTCAAAGTAGCGAAGAACACGAAGGAACTTGAAGAAATCCAACACCGAGGGCTTGAACACCAATCTCCAATGATCTACAATCTTCAAACTCGTGCTAGGAGGATTATATGAGAGGTTGAGGATGGAGGAAGTAACTCTCTAAGCTCAGAAATTCGAATTTGGGAAGTGAAAAGATCTGAAAAATGAAAAAGTATGCTGTCCTATATATAGGAAATGGTTATTAGCACGCGCTAGTCCCTATCCATAGCGTGCGCTAACAGCCATACGAAGCTTACTGACTTCACTGTACTCAACATTTAGCATGCGCTATCCTCATATCATTAGCGTGCGCTACCGCGTTGACTTGGCTTTTCCCGAAAGCCGTCCAGGTTCATCCCGACATGATCCGACCGAAATCCGCAGCCGATCTCACCTACCACCCTATCTTAATCATGCTGACTACGTATAGCGTGCGCTAAGGTTTATGCACAGCGTGCGCTACGGATCCAAATTAGCGTACGCTACACTTAGTCGATAGCGTGCGTTACTTGCGCAGAATCACACTTTTGATCACATTCATGAAATCATGCGTTCAACAACACCGGATCATGAAATACGGAGAAAAATACTCAGATCAAAATGCAACAATTACAATAACACAAGGTTCAAAATACATATCAGAAATCTTGGGTATTACAGTGACGTCCTAGTTGTTGGTTGTCGAGTTGAGTTAGTGTCGTCATGTCGCGTCGTCTTAGTTGTCGGTTGTGATTAGTACCATGGTGTGGCCATTATCTTCGTGCGACCTGTGGACGTAAGTCTCTATTTCTATGAACTCTGTTTATACGCGTTCATGTGTGTTTATATTTGACCGATGTGCGAATACATCCTTGTTTTTAATTGATGGTATGACGTAAGTGTATTTGGTTTGGTATGAGTGTGATTCAGTTTTTGTTGTGACGGTCATGGATTAATTTTGGACATGGTGGCTGACAGAATCCTGAGTTAGACAGGTGAGAGTGTGGTGTTTTAACTAGAGATGTTAAACGGGCTCGGGCCCGGTGGGCTGGCCCATTTGACCCGCCAAAAAACTGGGTTAGGACCGATATTTCCAAGCCCGTTTAAATCCGGGCTTTTTTTGGCCCGGACCGTTTAGCCCGAAGCCCGTTAGAGCTAGCCCGAAGCCCGCTAGGGCTAGCCCGAAGCCCGATATATATATATATATATATTGTTAATTTCAACTTACAATAATACTATATTTATATAACATATAGTATTAATATTATATATGTAATATATATTAATATTATATATAATATATATTATTACTTTATTTGTTAATATAGTGTTTATATATATATATATATATGTATGTATCTACATAAAAGTGTATTTTTTGTTATATTTATTATAGTATATTTGTTACTATATATATAAAATATATTGTTACTATTTTTTTTTTGGTTTATGACTTATAAAAAACAAAAAATAGATTTTTTAAATATTTAACCCGTTTAGCCCGTTTAGCCCGAAGCTCGTTAGAGTTAGGGTTAGGGCCGATATTTTCTAGCCCATATAAATTCGGGCTTCTTTGGCCCGAACCGTTTAGTCCGAAGCCCGCTAGGGCTAGCCCGGAACCGCTAGGGCTAGCCCGTTTAACATCTCTAGTTTTAACGCATATGATTGTTTGGTCTTAAAACCAGTAAAATTTTAAAGGCGTGAATGAGTTATTTTATAAAATGTTTGAGTTGTGTTTTGAAGTAATAAATATTGCGTTTCTAAAGAGTAAACTATTTCGTCATTTTGGACAAATGAGTTGATTTTTGCAACTAGATAAATTATTTTGAAGAGAAAAATGATTTTTGTTTATTCTTGAACAACAAGTTGATGCGTTGACATTTTGTTATTTTGAACAAAAACTCTTATGAGTATTTTAAAATGTAGAAAACTAATAATTTTATATTTTGATAAAGTGAGAATTTTTCCAACTAAAAAAAAGAGGTGGTTTTTGATATATAAAAAAAAGAAAGAAAAAATCAAAAGGTGCCTGATACGAATATATATATATATATATATATATATATATATATATATATATATTAGAGTGATTTTTTTTTGAAAATTTTTGAGAGATAAAATATTTTCGGTTGTTTACAAAGGGCGAGGGTCCTAGAATTTTGATCAAACGAGTTGAATACTCAGATTTTCGAAATATAAGATGGAAATTTTTGGTAAATTCTTTTTAGCATTGGGTATAGTGAAAATTATTTCAATTTTTATTTGGGGTGTATGAATATTTTAAGTGGGATAGATGTCCCAAAGCAAAGATATGTGATGAGAATAGTGTCATCTCAGACAGGTAATTATTGTTGTATGATGAACGACAAGTCAGCACGATGGTTGTCACAGACAAGATGTTCTCTCTTGAGTATCGTCTGATATGTTGGGAAGTATTCATTGTAATATCCGGATAATTGTTGAGTATTTTCATCTGTATTTGAACCTTGTAATACTCGACTTTGTGGTATCTATAATCGAAGTGTGATTTTTTCCGTATTCGCATTCCAAACAGTCATGATCATATTAGGAATAGTTTGCAAATTCATGCATGCAGCTAGGTCATAACGTACGCTAGCAGATGAGCTTAACGTATGTTATGAGCTGAGGATAGTGTATGCTATGGACGAAGCATAGCGTACGTAACATGCAGTCAGGCAGATAAGGTCGGTCGGCATATGGGCCATCTTAGGACGGGGGACGGATAAGGATAAGATTCCCGTGTGATCGACAGCTTTTTGAAAAAGCAAGTCAACGAGGCATAACGTACGCTAAAGGACTAAGATAGCGTACGCTAAACAGATCTTATTACGTACGTAAAAGATAATGGTTGACGTACGTTAAGAAGGTCAGAAATGAGACAGTAGCTACTATCGGACGTTAACGCACGCTAAAGATTTCAGATAGCATACATTAAGGCGATAACGTACGTAATGCTGTGAGGTTAACGTACGTAAAGGTCTGAGTTTTATAAATATGGCAGCACCCCATTTCATTTCAACTAGTTTATTTTCATTCCTTAGCCGAGTTCTGAGAGTCCAGAGAGCTTTCTCCCCCACACATAATCCTTATATAGCCTCTCTACCTGGTTTAGAAGATCGTAGACATCTCCGATGTTCAAGCCAACAGTGTCGAGTTCTACCGATCGTCTTCATCGTTATTCTTCGTGAAAGGTATGTTGATACTAAACACAACCTTGAATTCGGTTTCTTGAGTATGTTACTGAATTATTACATTTCAAGGATGTCGTAGTAATCAAATATCATGTTTTAGGAAGATTGGTTTGGTTATACTTGTATTGTTCTTCGTTGTTAAGAGAATTGTGATTGAACCTTGGCATGTTGAAACCTAAGACGTAGTTTCTGATATTATGATATGTTTTGGTCGAGTTGTATACCAATGTCATGTTAATATGATCACCTAGAATCGAAGTGTTCAAGACGATGAATTCTAGGAGTTTTCACCAAGATTATTTCGTATTTCGTAAGAGGTGTTTGAATTGATAAACTTCATTATATTCTTGGTTAGAATGGATTGATTATGTTGAGGATAATCGAATTGAACGTAGAATACGGTTGTTTCATCTCCCTTCGAGAATTTGATAGTATTCGTATGATCATACCTTTGATACGAATTATATGAATGGCCAAACTATGAGTAAAGATTGAAGTATAGAATTAAAATGGTTTGATGAATATTTTTGAAATCGTAGACACCGGCATTGTACCCCAATGTGTTCGTAAGTATAACGTATGCATTATGTACATTATAGCATCAGGTGAGACGCAGTCGTCTGATCAGCGAACTTTGTCAAATACAAGCGTAGCGTGCGTTAGGCATAAGAACTTATGTACGTTAAGGCACAGACTTAACGAACGTTACGTTGAGTATATAACGTCCGTTATGAATAGAATCGGACAGGATCCGAAGTGTCGGCAACGTTTGGCCATAGTTTAGGATGTTAGATGTTTGTACGTTAGTTATATGACATAAGATGAACTCTATATTATTTCATTTGTTTAAGGTCCGATCTTTGCAAAGTGATTGATCGAAGGGGCGACCTTCGAGTGTATTGACATCCGTCGAAGTATTATCTTTGTCGTCAATTTTGTAACACCCTCAAATCCCATTGGGTCATTACAGTGCCGTGGACCCCACACCAGGTGATCCACCAGGCGAACACGACTAAAATACAACAACCTGTCCAAAATAGGAAATCACAGACCCTACTATGACGTCCGACATACTATTCCGATATGGAATTTCAACGACAAGAATGGGCCTACATGGCCGAAATAAAAATACAACAACATCCACGAGCCTTGCCCGGATAATACAAAACGACAATGACTGAACAAAAATGGAGTACTCCATCTGTCTGACCAACATGAACATCAAAATATCTCGGACTAGTATCGCTCGAATGCCTCGTCGCCATCGTCATGCCCCTGTGTCTCAACTCTCTCCTCGCAAGTACCTAAAACATGAAAACATGTTCCGCCCCTACGGGGTCAGTCATCCAGTATAATGAATATCAAGTACATGCACAACATGATATGCATCCAAAGGCAGAGTACAACAATGGTAGTACGAGATGCTCACAAACCAAAGTAAGAATCGAGCATTCGTGGAATACTATGCCCATGGCATACGATCAATACCTGCTCAATAGGTTAGAACATAAGTGCCCAACGGCGAAACATCAATATAGAACACAACAATACATTACCCGAAGGTAAATCAATCCAACGCTGAAATAAATAAGGATCACAATGCCCGAAGGCTCCAACGGAAATACCGATACATCACAATGGCACGAAGCCCTCACCAAGCCGCTAAAATATCACGATGGCTGAAAGCCGAACCCGAAGCCGCCAAAATATCACGATGGCACAAGCCGAAAGCCGAAGCCGTAAATCATCACAATCTGAGATCTCAAAGAAACAAACTGATCGTCGAACATACCCCTCGGGCGTATGAACGCTTAATCACAAACGTCGAACACATCCATGCCTTTAAATGGACTATGAGCGAACAAAATTGTATGGCTCAATGATGGACATCACAAGACGCCCGATCCGGAAATGTGTCCGTGCACATGTCCACCCCGTATACGGAATCCAGAAATATACGTGGGACAATGTACCTAATTAGCCTCACGAACTACGTCTCGTGTGCACGGTCCAATGCGGAAACATCCACGCATGACCATCGTGTGCCTGGCTAAAAATCCTACACAATAACCAATCGGAACGCAGATATGATTCCGGATATGTCACGACACAACATGACAACGAAACTCAAAGGATAACACATCCAATACGGATCATACGACTCACCAAGTGAACGATGACACACGAATAATGAAAGATTGACACGACCAACGATATTCAAAACAACCATCCTGGGATCAAAATCCCTAAGGACCGATTAACACGAGCAACGATCACAACACAACGGTTCGGGAAATCCTCAACCTTCAAAGATCACAAAATTACCGAGTTCACAAGAATAATAGTGTGCTGCCTTGAATCGGTCAATAAGACAATAATAATTCAACGGATGGGAATTATCGTTGATAATCCCAATTCAATACTTCGATTACCGTAGAACGGCCAATCGATAACAATTATACAACGGATGGGAATTATCTTTTTGACAACGGGTGGAAATTATCTTTGATAATCCCAATTCAATATATCGATTACCGTTAGAGCGGACAATCGATAATAATTATACAACGGATGGGAATTATCTTTGATAATCCCAATTCAATATATCGATAACCTTCAGAACGGTTAACCGATAACAATTATACAACGGATGTCTCGGCACCTTTAATCGATTACCGATAACGAAGATGATAATCGAATACGTCAATGCCTTCAATCGGCCAAAACGACATCAATAGAAAAAAACACTGATATCAATAACGACGATTCACAAAAAATATCTTGATGGAACATCAATCAATAACAACAATCGATACGTCGATGCCGCGAACCGGCTATCAACAACAATATCTCAAAGGAACATCAATCAACAATAACAATTGATATGTCGATACCGCGAACCGGATATCGACAAATATATTACCAACAAGTATCGTAATGCCTTAATCGGCCATTTACGAACAACAATAATATTTGGCATAATTTGCCGAAGGGTATCGTATCAAACAATCCCCTGATATCAACAAAATCATAAAGAGACCAAGTCTCGAAATGATACACACATTCATACACATACATGATAACATTAATCTCATTGACCAGTACAAGTATAAAACTTGCCTCAAACCAAAGGCGAGAAAGTCCTTCCACGATCAACGTCCTACCACGAATCGATCAACGCGTCCTCCGACAATCACAAGCACTCGAACAACCTTGAATGAAATACAATTCATTCGATAACACGATATCGATCGAAAACAACACAATAGATAATTCCGATTCCAACACGAACACATACTATACTCGTATTTATCCGTATACACACATATATATAATATACATACATCACATATATATATATATATATATACAACGCACAATATCTATATATATATATATATATATATATATATAAATATATATATACTTACTGCACTCACATATTATATATATATATATATATGTATATATGCCACTGTACTATATATATATATATATACCTACCCACTATATATATATATATATATATAGCAACACACACAAACCACACACACCAAACACATTATATATATATATACACTCAACACACCCACTGTGCACATGCACACACAACTATCACAATTTATATATATATATATATATATATATATATATATATATATATATATATATATATATATATACAACACACACCACACAAACACTGCACATTACAACACACACACACGCCACTGCACAACACACACAACACACACACACACATATATATATATATAAAACTGAAAAACACATAAAACCTTACCAGAGGAAGGAGCCGATCGGCCAGGTCTGAAAAAAAACTCCCATGCCGGAAATTGGCCGCCGGAAAAATTGACCCGCCGGAATTCGTCCAACTCCGGTCCGTTTCCGTCCATGGCCGGTTTTCACCCGACTCCGCCTGCAACTCCTCGCCGGAAGTATGTCAAACCTCCGTTCCGCCGTCCGTTCCGGACAAAAACCACCTCCGGTCGCCGGAAACAATGGAAAAGCGTCCATGGCCGGAAACCATGAAGAACGCCGGACGCCCGAGCTCCGCCTCGCCGGAAAAAAAAATGCCAGAACAGTTCGACCGGATTTGCAGCCTTCCGGTTCGGAAGTTCCGACCAGGCCGCCGCCGAGCTCCGGTCGTGAGCCGCCTGCCATCGCCGAACTTCAATCGCCTCCGGAGACGTCGGCCCTACCTCCGGTCGCCGGAAAATGGAGAAGCCGCTGCCCGTCCGTCCTCAAGCTCCATCTCGCCGAAAAAAAAATGAAATGGAAGAGATGGAGAGAAGAGAGGGAGGACGAGAGGGAGAGAACAAGAGAGAGAGAAGGTGGCGAGAGAGGGAGAGATGATGCAGGAAGAAGAAGGGAAAAAAAAAGAGAGAGAGTAGAGAAGACAAGAGATGATACATAATATATATATATATATATATATATATATATATATATATATATATATATATATATACTATGATATAATGTGAGGGAGGGAAGGTGAGGAATCACGTGAGGGAGAGACAAAAGTTGACAATATATATATATATAAATATAAATAATACCCCAAAGATATCCTCGCCCCGAAAGTTGACCACGAGGAAGGTTCTCACTACCTACCATGCATTACGTACGAAAACCTCAGGACGTAACGTACGTAATCGCAACAAATTAGCGTACGTAATGCTATACAGATAGCGTACGCTATGGCTATAAACTTAGCCAAAATTCCAAACTCGCCAAGCAACAACCAAACGACGAAACCAAACCGACGACCAATATAAATATTTCGATCCCGAAATATTCTAGTACAATATACATTGTATCGGTCCAAACAACAACACTTGTACAATTCCAAATGAATACGTACAACTCAACAGTAACACGAAAAAAAAAATTACCCCCGGATATTACATACTCCCCCCCTTAAAAATAGTTTCGTCCCCGAAACTCAGAGTGCACAAGTCGGGCACAGAATATTCATCAGGATAAGAAAACAACATTTCCAGGAATACTCCTCAATACGAGCAATTCCGCCTAAGCAACTGGGCCGAACCCACGGGTCCCCACGTCTCCTCTGTCTGAACATGGCGAAAAAAATCAAGTGATAAAGACACTCAACCAAGTGCGAGATTAGCCGAATCATGACTCTCCTGCTAGAGACCAGCCAGGAAGTCGCACCAAAAAGAAAATAACAACGCACGAATAGTCCTCGGGACCATATCAATCGCGCACCCAAGTCCTCACGACTTGATGTCTCGAATCACAATGAACGATTACCCAGATCATCACAAAAAAAACTCGGGTATAGGACCAAAGGGAAAGAAAATCACGTCAAATGACTCAAGTGTCAAGATTCTCAGATACAATGATAACATGATAGATCAATAATAAATGGTTCACAACCGCAATATTAAAATACAGACCGAGTCAAACATCAATCCGAGAGACAAGGAAAATACAAATCAAGGCTACATCTCAAATGTACCCGAAATCCACATCCTCCAGATCATCGAGTTCCTCGATCCCATCGACTCGAGGAAAACACAAATCTGAACCCGCTACTCCCCCTCGGGTGTCCATACCTCTGGCTCCCGAAGCCCGATATGACCCCTTGGATGAAGTACGGACTGAAGTGACAAAATCCCTCGAGGCCCATGAGCTCTCTCGAGACCTACTGGCACTAGAACTCATACAGTATTCTGAAGGTGTCCCCACCTCCGACACAGAAAATAAATAATAGCTGGCACCGTACATCGAGTACTCACATGCCCCGCTGAATCACAATTAAAACAAACAACAGTCGAACTCGTCGCCTGAGAAGAAGATGCTTTCCCAACACGAAGTCGACTAGAAAATGACCTCCTGGACGTCGGAGTTCGATGTCCCTCTGAACGAATCGGCATCCTAGTCCTCTCACCAGAAGAAACTGAAGGATCCTTCTGAGTAAGCTATTTGATCGAAAGCTCTGCTCCAAGAGCCTTCTCGATGAATTCGCCAAGTGAGTTACAATTGTGATTGAACAACTGTATTCTCAACCGCGGGTTCAACCTCTTGTTAAAATACTTGATCTTATCCGCCTCGGTACGGATACAGATGAAGTAAACTGAAGAAGTCCTTGAAACTTCTCAGCAATAACAATAACACCCTCGTTCTCGACGGATTCGGGGTTCAAAACCTCCGACAACTTGGCTTCACGAAGTGGAGCCGGATAAGACCTCTCTAACATGAGAGTCTTGAACTCGATCCAAACACAATCACGATCGGTGGGTTCTCGAGCACGACTCTGAAAATGATTCGTCAGCCACCAAATTATTGGTACGAGGTTTCGGGTGTCGGCCCACGCTGCAGCCTCTACCCCCTCTGTCACGTCCTCTTTACAGACCGAAAGAATAACGTTCAATCATGACCACAGCTCAAATACGCCTCAACGGCCAGAATGCTAGGTCAACGCAAAACACGAGTATACATACTCAACAAATAAACGATCACATCGATCGCGCTAATCATAGCCGATACAGAGCCCACACGCTCCAAAGCAATTAATCATAAATCAATCGCACCCGATCGTCACATACAAGTGTCAACAAAACAGGTTTAATCAATGACATAATGAATGTATGCACACAAAAGAGAATAGAGTCCTTACACAGGCCATATGAAGCTTCGAGGTCTTGCGATACTAGTCTTCACTGACGACGACTCGATGAAAGAATGACTCATACAGTCGTCCAACTATCACGACTCACAAAACCCGACTGTCAGTTGTCATAACTTTGTGACCCGCTACTACCGCCTTGGTAGAGCCACAAAACACACAAGCCAGGGTATCTCACAACCCAAATGCTCTGATACCATCTTCTGTAACACCCCCAAATCCCATTGGGTCATTACAGTGCCGTGGACCCCACACCAGGTGATCCACCAGGCGAACACGACTAAAATACAACAACCTGTCCAAAATAGGAAATCACAGACCCTACTATGATGTCCGACATACTATTCCGATATGGAATTTCAACGACAAGAATGGGCCTACATGGGCGAAATAAAAATACAACAACATCCACGAGCCTTGCCCGGATAATACAAAACGACAATGACTGAACAAAAATGGAGTACTCCAACTGTCTGACCAACATGAACATCAAAATATCTCGGACTAGTATCGCTCGAATGCCTCGTCGCCATCGTCATGCCCCTGTGTCTCAACTCTCTCCTCGCAAGTACCTAAAACATGAAAACATGTTCCGCCCCCACGGGTCGGTCATCGAGATAATGAATATCAAGTACATGCACAACATGATATGCATCCAAAGGCGAGAATAAACGATAACAATGGTAGTACGAGATGCTCACAAACCAAAGTAAGAATCGAGCATTCGTGGAATACTATGCCCATGGCATACGATCAATACACCTTTCAATAGGTTAGAACATAAGTGCCCAACGGCGAAACATCAATATAGAACACAACAATACATTACCCGAAGGTAAATCAATCCAACGCTGAAATAAATAAGGATCACAATGCCCGAAGGCTCCAACGGAAATACCGATACATCACAATGGCCTGAAAGCCCTCAGCCGAAGTTGCCAAAATATCACGATGGCCTGAAAGCCGAACAGCCC